>PVKA01032513.1:0-25243 GCA_004027165.1 Ctenomys sociabilis
CCCTGGAGCTCCTGCCCCCCCCACGTGCTTGTTTCTTACACTGCCCTGGCACCTTCCCGTCTGCACCTGCTTCCCCACACTGTGGACTCCACGGCCCAGCACCCCAGGGACTTGCTTTTTAAGGGACATAGACTGGCCACTCTGCCCCACTCTTCCTGGATCCCATGACCCTGGCAGGGCCCAGACTTAAAATAACCCACCAACCCGCTTCCTATAGGCCGGCCAGAAAGGATCCCACCAAAAGATACCCAAGCTGGCAGACCGGTGCTCATATAAATTCAATCACAGGCTCTTCCACAACATCCAGGCCCACTTCAACAGCCAATTTAGTTGCTTCCACCACTGCCACCACGATGCCCTGGAGGCCCCCTTCCTGACACCCCCAATCCTCTTCACAGTCAACAGCAACCTGTTTGCTATCAAATGAAAATGCTAACACATCAGAAGAGAATGAACTCAGTTTGTGCTACACGCTGACAAACTTATCTGCAGCCAACCCTGTCCTCTCTCAGCAAAGACTCCCTTCCCTACTGCTCTCCGGATCCTTTCCACAAACCTACGTTTGGCATTGGCACTTCTCCCATCACATTCCACCTCACACTACTAAACCCTTCAGATCAACACTTCAAATGCTCATGTCTTCCAACATAAAAAGCTGGCCTCCTGCTCTTCTTCCACTTTGCATTTTCCTTCTCCTCTGTGGGACCCAAAAGTTGCCACTAATTAAATGTTGTGTCCCACCAAATCCACATGCCGAAGCCCAGTGTGATGCTACAGGAGGTGAGGGCTCTGAAGTAATCAGGGGGAGAGGAGGTCCTAAGGTGCTCTCATGAGGGGACAGCATCTTTATGAAAACAGAAAGAGATGGGAGAGCTCTGTGGCAGGTGAGGACACAGGAAGAAGGAAGGCACCTCGAAGCAAGACGGCCCTCCTCATGGAAAAGAACCCAGCCTTGCTGGAACCCAGCTCTGATTTCCAGCTACCGTAAGATGTGAGATGGACCAGTGAGATAGCTCAAGGAACTAAAGCATCTGCTTAGGCAAGCTTAGGCAAGCATTGGAACTGTAGTTCAATCCCTGGAGCCACATGCTGTATCAGCCTTGCCCCCAGGGCCTGCTGAGCCAGCCACCAAAAAAAAAAGTGAGAAACATCAGTGGTTTAGGCCAGCAGGGCTATGACACTGTATGACAGCCCAAGCCAAGACAAAAGTGTAATTATTCCCCAATACTCAAGACTGGTGGCGTGACCCTTTGAACAGACCACAAGGATGCTCAACATAAGATGTATAAAATGGCACAATGTTTGCAGAAAATCTGTGTACACTCTCCCACATACTTTAAACCATGAGCTGAGGTTCTATCTCCATGACAGAGTATGTGTAGCTTCTGGAAGGTCCTGGGGTAAATTCTCAGCACCAAAAAAGAAAAAAAACCTCTAGAGTACACATAATACCTCACAATAATGTAAAGGCTTATCTTAGGTACTCTTCACTCGTTACTGAGAAAATACCTGACACCCAAAATGAAGGAAGGAAAGGTTTATTTAGCTCACAGTTACAGGAGGTTTCAGTCCACACTCGGCTGGCTCCAAGGCAGAATGGCACATGGCAGAGAGCATCAGTCCATGGTGGCAGAACAACAACAATGCAACAAGAGCAATGGCTACAGAAAGCCTGTCTCTCTGTCTCCTATATTACAAGCAGCCTCTCTGCCCCAGGCTGGGGAAAGTACTCACACCCATAATCCCAGCCTTGGATCACACATAATCCCAGTGGATCATGAGTTAATCACACACAATAAAAGTCCCCACCCCATGACTACATGAGGATTTGTGTGGGACAACTAGACACAAACCTTAACAGGGCTATATGTAGGTACTGTGCTATACTATAGGGAATAACAAGAAAAAAAAATCTAGCCACGGTCCATACTGATACAACAATCATAGATTTGCTACACAGTGTACAAACAAGCTGCAGTGGTAACACAAGGAGCATACTGGGTGGAGTACTGGGGCTCTTCAGAACACTGTAACACCCACCACGGCCGAAGCCCATCAGTTCCCTCACAGGAACTCATAAGGCCTGGCGCCTTGAGAACCAATGGCCACTTTCACTCACACTCCTGGACTCTCATGCAGCACTCAGTCCAGCTGTCCCAACCTCACAATGGCTCTCCTCGGCTTCTGGACTCCACCTCCCTGCCACGCGCTCCCCAGCCTCTGGCTTCTTGTCACCTGTGCCCGCTCCTCCTCGGCCCGGAACTTCAGCCCTTTGCTTTGCTCCAGGACTCGGCCTAGAGCTCTGTTTGCTCCTCCCTGGGAACCCCACCCACTCACACTGCTCCATGCACCACCCCTCCCTAGCATCCAAGTCTCCCAGGGCTCCATGCACCAACTTCGGTGCCCTAGACCCACAATGGCAGCTCGCAGCTGGGCTTTTCCTTCAACACCTCACTGACTCCACAAATGCAAGTGAACGACTCTCCTCTCCTCCAGGACAGCACTACTTCCCCCTTCCTAGTATATACTGTAAAGACAGACACCACAGAATCACTTGGCCATTTTTCTCCCGAGCCCCACTTAGCGAAAAATTTATTTTAACATTCTTAACTTTATAAAAGATATTTTAAAAAAAATAAAATAAAATGCAAGGGCCAGCCAAATAGCTCAGCGGATTAAAGTGCCTGCAAGCAGGTGCACAGGGCTGGGGCTCGATCACCAGCCTGCTGCGCCGGCCTGCCCCTGGGGGCATGCTGAGACAGTAATTAAGACTGCACATGGGGGCGTGCACCTATAATTCCAGCTCTTGGAAAGCTGTAGATCACGAGGAGTCCAATCTAATAGTGAAACCCTGAACACCCTGTAGGCCCTTCCATAAAATACAAAAAAATAAAATAAAATTCATACTTTTTATTTATTTATTTAGATAAGGTCTCTCTCTATGTAACACAGACTGGCCTTGAACTCACTGTGTAGTCTAGGTTGGCCTTGAACTCATGGTAATCCTCCTGCTTCAGCCTCCCAAGTGCTGAGTATTTGTGTTTCTAAACTTTCCCAATTCATCCACTTCTCCCTGTCTTGCCTGGCTACTAAAAAAAAAAAAAAAAAAAAAAAATCCCTGCTCAGCTCTCTGCTCGGCTCTGAAGGGCCTGCTTCACTGCCCCCAGGCCCTCACTCCCCTCTCTTGCAACACACCAACATGATCCTACAATACAGCAATATGTATTCCTCCAGCAGATCCAACAGTACTCACAATCCACCAAAGCCCACAATTTCACCTTCACTGTCTCCCTGCACATCAGAGCTGCAAGGTTCATCAAGGGAGGGATCTAGTAACATTCTATTAATGGATCCCTGTACATGAACCTCTGTTGCGTTGTACCCACTGTTGAAAGAACAAGCATGAATCCCTCCTCCCAGGCACCTAAGTCCTTCCCACCCACCCCCATGCCCTCCACCCTCCCAGCCTCTGCCCTGACACGTCTCACTTCCTCTCTGCTCTCCCAAATGGCCACCATTCCCAGCACTCACCACGTATTGCCTTGCATAGCAATGCACCGTCTAGGGATGTCACACCTCCCACAGAGAATACATGTTCTAAAGGACAAGAAGAATGAAATGGACATAAAAAGGTTTGCCCAACTGCCAATACTATTAAATATTTCTGCAATTATCCTAATTAGGATTTTGCCTTCTCCAAAGCACTTAGCTTACTAGCGAAATTAAGACATTAAACTGCATTAAAGTTTCCAACTAAATTTTAAGATGTTTTTATTGTATGTCTCTGACTCAAAATTATCAGTAACTAAAATTCTAAAAAACATAGGCATAAGCTATTTCTAATATGTACACGACAGGGCAAGAATCACTGCATCTCTCAAACACATGTAAGATTCCCTTCTCTGCAAAATAAGGCAGACGTGAGCCAAAATCAAACACCACAATGAGACCAGGATTCAAACTCATATATAACTAAAATCTTGCTAATGCAACAACACTTATGATTCTTTATTTTCACTTTCAATTCATCCCATGGGCCTCTGAACACAAATGACTTTCCAGTCAGGCATGGTAGTGCATGTCTATAACCCCAGCACCTGGGAGCCTGCAGCAGAAGGATCAGTGCAAGAGCAAGATCAGCCGGGGCTATATCATGAGTTCAATTTTGCTAGTAAGTCTGGCCTGAACCACACAAGACAAACTACATTTTGAGACCCTGCCTTAAAGAAACATAAACAACATTCTAAATATGTGAACCTCTCCAAAATACTTCTTTTTTTTTTTTTTTTTTGGCTGAACCAGGGATTGAACTCAGGCCCTTGTGCTTGCCAAGCAAGCGCTTATTCTACTGAGCCATCTCCCTAGCCCCTTCCAAAGTACTTTTTGAAAAATCAAATAAGTATTATTCCAAATCTCTAATCAGAAACATCTTTCTAAAGTCTATCTAATATGGATAGACTTAAGATTAGACTTCCAAGTGGTTCTCAAAAATAACTGCAAATTACTGACCTGTATCAATCACTGTGCTTAACATATGACAGTATTAAGTAATAAGATTAATAGTTATTCATTCCCATGCCCTCAGGATAAATCTGGGGCCCAGACAGCTTATCTTGCCATCACAAGCTACTGAGGCTAAAAGAATCAAGTTCAAGCTCTGTCTGACGCGGAAGACCCCATGGAATGTTAACCCAATGTCTCCCTCCAGGCTTATCCTGTTATCCTTCCCGAAACCCTTTTCTATCTCAATCTCTTTGTGCACAATTGGCACATGGAATACATACCATCACTCAACTTGCTCTTTGCGCCCACTCCCCAACCTCCTACCCTAGGAATCCGTCCTCTGAATTTCTACCCAGCCACCTCTCTGACTCCCTCCGGGAAGTGATCCCATGCCCCCTAGGTTTCTGTTACTTACTACTTTTCCTCCTATAGCACTCACCAGAGAGCACCTCATAATGTAATCACATGTGTTCATGCTGGAGTCTTCTACTCGATCAGCTCCTCAAAGACACAGGTTGATTCACAGTCGTTCTAGTTCCTGCACAGCCTCCTGTACTGTAGATGATCAATAAACCTCACTGTCTCACCAATGGCATGCATTTCTCTGGCACAAGTGCACATTTCTCTTCCACCTACATCAAGAGATCTGCATTATCAAAACCATGGAGGGGACAACCCTGGAAAGCAATCTTTTCATTGATCCACACATCATTTAATGAGCCTATACCTCTGAGACACTGGCGAGGCCCTGTGTACTCAACGATGAGAAAGACACACAGCCTCCAGGACTCAGGTAACTCAGAACCCAAATTCTAAGCTCAAGTGTTTTTTTTAAAAATAAGATATACCAGGCCAGTGAGATAGCTCAGCAGACTAAGTGCCTGCGCAGGCAAGTGCAGGAACCAGGGTTTGATTCCAGGTGGCACCACATGCTGCACTGGCCCATCCCCCTGGGCGCACGGAACCCAGGACCACATGCAGGCTTGATGGCGCACGCCTATAATTGCAGTGCTGGGGAGGCTGAAAACGGGCTGCTCACTAGAGTCTGAGCTGCGTCTTGAGACCCTGTACCAACTACATAAAAAAAAAAAAAAAACATACCAGCCACGTGTTATGTGCTCCTGTAATCCCAGACCAAGGCAAGAAGATCACAAGTTGGTCAACCTGGGCAACTCTGACCTTGTCTGAAAACAGAAATAAATGTCAAAAACTGGGATGTAAATCAGTGTCGAAGTCTTCAGTTCAGCGTTGGGGGATGGGGGTGAGGATCTCCAGTACCAGAAAAGAAAAACAATATAATGTAACTAAGTACAAGAAAGGGGCACGGTAGCGGTCTAAAGTATCACGAAAGTACACGAGTTACAGGACAACAGTCAGGTTCATTAACTCTCCTGTGCAACTTGTAACAACGGAACACTCAAAACTCAAAGAATTTGCTGCAACTGTAAAGTAACTGTTTGGCTAGCTGTTTGGAAGCAGGTAAAGCGAGGGAGCTGCTCAGAAGTTAGCGCTTGCAGGAACATGCACCCACGCACACAGCGAGCTGCAAAGTACGACCACAGTTTTACTGAGAACCCCCTCTCCCCGGGAGGATGTGCAACCCTGCTCCCGTCACCAGGCCGACCCGCGATTGCGTCCCGGTCGCATCTCCCGCCAGACCGAGGGGCCCACTAGGCCAGCACTGGCTCTGGTCTCCGCCTCTCGAGGTCTCGGGGGCGCCTGGCCCGGGCAGTCCGCGCGCCGCACAAATGAATGAAAGGCTCCTTTCCCGCCTCGGCCCGCCTGCGGGATCTGGGCCCTGGGTCGCTCTCTGGCCCCAGATGCAGATCAGGCGGGGGGCTGTGGGACCCCAACCCTCGGGCGCCCTTCGCGCAGCAGTGGACCCCACCTCCTTCAAACCCGGACCCTCGGAAACACTCCTTCCCACTCCCAGTGGTACCACTTTTACCTACCTAGGGCCTTCAGGTAGCCATCAAAATAGAGTGAGGATAACACTACAGCCGCCGAGATGCTAGCTCCGCCCGCGCCTCCGGAACAGGAAGCCGAGAGAATTAAGAATCGGACGGCAGAAAGCTGCGGCTCGGGGAGGGAAAAACTCTCCGACTCCGGGCCTTCTACGCGGTGATTGGGTTATGAGTAAGAGTGATGGATATGTAGACCAATCGATTACTCAGACGTTCTGGCGCCCGCCCCCTGTTTCTAGTTCTCCAATCCGAAAGCGCAACCGGGTGAGCTGGTGTTTCCGCCGCGAGACGGTTTGTAGGGTGTCCCTGGCCATTCCCGGGTGGCCGCTGGGCTCCCCGGGGCGCCAGGCATGGGTGACAGCGCGGGACCATGCGCCTGCGTGCGGCGCTACCCTGAGCTCCCGGTATGGGTAGTGGAGGATCACCAGGAGGTGAGCGGGCTGCCCGGCCTGGGGCAGAGTTTCTCCACGGAGCCCAGAGGAGTGTCTTTGGCCGGAGAGAGTGACGCTGTCCCTGCGTCCAGGCCTCATCGGCTCTGCTTTCCAGATTCAGAGAGAGGCTGATGCTGAGAACCGAGCTCGGGTACCTGACATGGGACGGAGCTCGTATGATCGTGTGTATGTTGTGTGACTGTGTTGGCCTGTACTCCGAGTGTGCCGGAGGCTGAGACAGGATCGTCCTGTCCTGAGTTTGAGACCAACCTGGAATATGCAGTGAGACCTTGAAAAGACAGAAGAAAAAACGAGGGGGCAGAAATTATTAACACTAAAAGACATTTTCATTTCGTCACTGTGCTGCGCGGTAGTAGTACAACCGATGCTTAATCTTGATTTCTGGAAGCCAAATAAGGAGACCCTTAAATTTGAGAAATTCATAGACTGTGCAAGTTTTCTGGATAGAAAAAGCAAAAGAGGCTAGGAATGTACCTCAGGGTAAACTCCTTGCCAGCAACATACAAAATAAAATTTTTAAAAGAGGAAGATTTACTGGTGGAGAAAATTAAGAAAAGAGAAAGTTGGGTTTTCAGTTGGGTCCTACACTTGGTGGCTATGGGCGCAAGAGGGCCAAAGTGTTGGTTTGGTGGTACTTTCAAGTTCGGTATTAATCCTAAAACTCCAGAGGATACACGGTGAGAAAAACTTGCAAACTGCCTCTTCCAGCACTACCACCCTAAAGCCCAATATCCAGGGTACCAAAAAGATAGTGCTGGAATGGGCATTAATGAGTAGTTGGTTCTTGAGTCCCAGTCCCAGTGTACCCTCCCACATAAGCTACTGGGTTTGAGATGGGGTCAGGAAGACATTAGAGATCAAATTAGAATTTTTGAGGAAAAGTAAAGATCATTTGAACATTTGTAATAAGCCAATTTTATATTTTTCCACTTTTAACAACTTGGTGCGCTTCAGATTATGTGCAGCTGTGTTCAGCATTATTCCTCTGTCTGTGCTCAAGTGTGCTCAGATCCCAGCACCAATTCTGAATCTGCTTGTATGTGTCTTCTACAGGTTCTGCCTTTCATATATAGAGCCATAGGATCAAAGCATCTTCCTGCCAGTAATATAAGATTTTTACACTTGGACTCCCATCCAGACCTCCTTATTCCTGTGAATATGCCAGCAGACACCGTGTTTGATAAGGAAACTCTATTCGGGTAACGTGATCTTTGCTAATAATCTTTTACGTTGTCTTAGTTCCTTTGCTCTTATTGCTGAGACAAGATACTGGATACCCACAGTTAAAGGGGGCAAGGTTTAGGTAGCTCACAGTTGGCGGGGTTTCAGTCCATAGTCAGCTGGCCTCAAGGCAGGGTGGCACAGGGCTCGGGGGCACCAGTACATGGCAGGGAAGACAGCAAAAGGAGCAAGGGAAGGAAGACGGCCAGCCTTTTCTATCCCTTCTGTTGTGTCCGGCCTACTAGTCAGTCAGCTGATCCAGCAGTCACCCACCCTTACTCCCAGCACGATTAATCCCGGCATTACACTCCAAATAATCACACAGATTCAGCCACCTGCAAAACTAACTCTAGGACTGAACATGGCTTTGGGGGACCTAGGCACAAACCACATGTTTGAAATACAGTTTGGAGTATACAATAAACAGTTGAGGGAAATAGACTTTACTAAGCCCTTAGGTTTGATTTTTGTGTCCTTTTTTTCACTTTATTTAGAACAGCTTACAACAAACATTTTCTTAAAGAGCCAGATGATAAATATTTTAGGTTCACTGGCCGTAGGTTCTATATAACAACTAATTTCTATCTTTGTTGTGGGAAAGCTCTATAGATGCTGTGTAAACAAATGACAAGAGTAGAGTTTTCATAAAACTTTATTTAGAAAAACAGCCTATCCAGTGTATGCTGAGACGTAATTTCTAAAACTTATACAGGTTGAAAAGACTTTACTAGTGTTCTGAGAAAGTTCTTCCTTCTTCACTCTATTAAAGTCTGAATACTGAGGTATAAGAAAACATGTCTTACTGACATGACAGTTCAATAATTATATAAGCAACACGTCTTAATTTGTGTGTTCTTTTTTGAAGTATTGAAACCCTCCTCTCTCAGTAATTTTTGGGTCACAAATCCTGTTGACTTAGCTATAGAAAATCATAGAGATGGAACTGAAATTGGAAATTACTACTCCACCCTTCAGGGAGGATGATGTCTAATATGCTGATCATAATGATATACTGGTCTCTTTTTCTATGATACAGTTCCCTGAAACTCTGTCCCTATCTCTTCATGCATACAAATCACAACACTAATTCATTTTTCTTTTGGTTTTTTGAGACAGAGTTCTGCTGTGTAGTTCTAGCTGGGCTTGAACTCACTATGTACCCCACATTAGCCTGAACTTTACAGCAGTCCTTTTGCCCCTCCCAAGTGCTAGGATTGCAGCTCTTTACCACCATGCCCAACAAGACTAATTCCTAAAGAAATTTGGTTGTCTGTACTTTTATATTTGGAAGTTCTGCATTTTACAAATTGAAAAAGAAATGAAGTAGATGTGCATTATGTATTGACACAAAAAAATCATTTATGAAAGCTAAATATATTTTCCAAAACGAAAAATACTTAAGTACCAAGCATGATGGCACACTCTTGTAGTATTAGCACTCGGGAGGCTGAGACAGGAAAATCACCATGGGTTTGAGCCAGCCTGGCCTCCGTGGGGAATTCAAGACTGCCTGCACTACACAGCAAGATAAGTGAGAAGAGTGGCATTGCTGGTTTCTTTAATATTTCTCATTATAAAAGACAGCTGGGCTCCTGTATCTGTTTTTACATTCAGTCTGTCACTTTAAAAAAGGAAGATTCACTGGTGGAGAAAGTTAAGAAAAGAGAAAGTTGGGTTTTCAGGGTTCTATGGGCGTAAGAGGGCTAAAGTGTCGGTTAGGTGGTACTTTCAAGTTCGGGATTAATCCTAAAACTCTAGAGGATACACGGTGAGAAAAACTTGCAAACTGCCTCTGCCCACACTGCCACCCTAAAGGTACTGGAAAAACCCCAAGTTCCAGGGTGCCAGAAACATACAGTTAGTGCTAGAATGCACATTAACTAGCAGTTAGTATGTTTTGGCTTAACTTTATGATGAAAATTCAGGCTATCACAGACATGTTAGAGAAGAAAAAGAATTGTCATAAACTTTCACATAAGTATTTGTCGATAGTGCACTGAAACTTAACAGGCAGTAGTTCCTTAAAACCTTGGCATGTACACCCTGACAATTCAACCTCCAGGCTAAATAATAATACTTTATGGACCACTAATGTGTTCATTCTTTTTCCTTTTTTCTGGAGACTGAACTCTGGCCCCTTCCACTGAGCTACATCTCCAGCCCGGTTTTTATTATTAAGCCCAGTTTGGCTAAGGTGCTACATCATGTAGGCTGAGTCTGAGCTGGCCATGCTCCTCGGCCTCCCAGGGTGCCAGGATTATAAGCATTACCCCACCTGACTTTGACCATTCCTTTCCTCAAGAAAATGGTTTATAATTGAAACACAGGTGCTTTTCTTTGGGGCAACCGTCGTAGCACAAGGTGTGCAGAAGTGCTTTCTTTCCCTTCTTTTGCCACACAAAATATTTAATGGTATGTGCTCATGATCTAGCATTAACCAAATCAGGAGCGGTCTTTGGTGATGCCTGCAGCTGCTGCTGCCTTTTCTTTTAACCCGTCCTGCCTAAGGAAAAATAACAGTGACTACATACAGATTTGCACTGTTGCATTGGTGGATCTCAGGCCATCAACTTGGCAGGACAAATAACAATACAATGAAAAAGAAACATAATAACTCGGTATATTTAAGAAAGCAGTTTTAACCTAGTGGTCATCCTGGAGAAGCCTTAGGAACCTTGCCCAGCTCTACACTCTAGATCTTAAAACTGTGGATGAAATGACATTTGAGAAAATATCTTCTCATTTTAATGCTTCTTCTCTTTCTTTTTTAGAGAATTAAGTATTGAAAATTGGATTATGCCTGCAGTTTATGCCGGCCACTTTTCTCACATAATATGGCTTCATCCCACATGGGCGCAACAAATCAGAGAAGGAAAGCACCATTTTTTAGTAGGCAAAGACACTTCTACCACAACGATCAGGTAATTTCCCCATATCTGTACATGTGAAGGAATCTGAACGCTTCTTTCTTACTTTGAATTCCTATAATGACTTCCTGACATGCTCTGTATACAAAAGGGTCAGGGCCAGCAAGATAGCTCAGCGGTCTCAAGTGCCTGCTTAGGCTAGCGTGCAGGGAATATAGTTCAAGCCCTGGCACCACGTACTGTGCCAGCCCCATCCCCAGGGTGGGCTGAGCTGGCCACACAAAAAATAAGTAAACAAAAGGGTCCTTAAGCCTTTACCCTCCAAAATACAATATGTCAAGTTTAACCATTAGGAATGAGAAAACAAAATTACATTACTTTGGTTCTTTTTCTAATCCAGTGGCTCAGTAAGTAGATTGTAAATTTTAAAGTTATTAGTAAGATTAGTTTTAGGTAATTAGTCGTAAATTACATGTCCTCTGACTTGAGTTACATGTTCATTTTTGTTGCATAAGCTATGGATATGGTACTACAACCGTTTTTTAAATACCAGTGTGTGCTTTCTAAATTCTCTTGGCAATCGGGTGACTATCTCAAGCATTGTAATCACAGCTTGCTAGAACTTGAAGAATAATGGGGTTGAAATGGCAATATTTTGAAAGTAAGAAACAGTCTTGGGGCTGGGGAGATGGCTCAGTGGAATAAGCGCTTTCCTGGCAAGCGCAAGGGCCTGAGTTCAATCCCCGGTTCCGCAAAAAAGAGAGAGAGACATAGTCTTACAGAAAATGATGTTTGTTATTTGTGCATGAACATAAATGTAGCATTACATTCTCTTATCATTTGTGCATATAACTTCGTTGTGATATGAAAGTTGCATGTACTTATGTAATTTGAAAGAAAAAGTAGTCCAATATTGCTTATAATACTGGTCTGTGTGAAAGAATAGATTTTATAATGGAGTGGGCCAAATTTAAAATGCACAGTCAAATAATTTTGCCTGATGTGACACAGCATTGAAACCCTAGACAATAATATTCAGAGTACATTGATTATCTCATCATTTTAGTTCATCCTGCAAATAAAAGCATATAAAATAAACACTGTCAAATACAGTCAGAGGTTATATGGTGTGTGGATAAATAGGATCAAAGTCAAATTTCTGT
The DNA here is from genome assembly GCA_004027165.1 of Ctenomys sociabilis. Taxonomy (NCBI): domain Eukaryota; kingdom Metazoa; phylum Chordata; class Mammalia; order Rodentia; family Ctenomyidae; genus Ctenomys; species Ctenomys sociabilis. Next base: position 12,171 of record PVKA01032513.1, read on the forward strand.
TACCACAAAGAAAATAAATTTAGGTTGGGGATAAAACATTTGTCTTTCTTAGGATGGGACAGTTTTTAATAAACTTGAACATTAGGTTTATTATTGCATCAATCTCTGTGTGTGTGTGTGTGTGTGTGTGTGTGTGTCTGTCTGTCTGTCTGTCTGTCTGTCTGTCTGTATCTTTGTCTTTTTTTAGACAAGGTCTTGCTTTGTAGCTCAGGCTGGCCTTAAGCTCGCTTTGTAGCCCAGACTAGTCACAAACTCACAACAGTCCTCCTGCCTCAGCCTCCATAAATCTACTTTTTATACAATTGTATGTGGTAGATGTGGGCAGGTAAGAAGTGAATACTAAGATTTTTGCTTTCTAGGGGTGCATCTCTGGGAGAAGTACACTTGACTAGACTGCTCTAAGTGTTTATCCAGGCACAGTGTAGTTGAAGTGCCAAGAGCATGCCTCTGTATGTGGAATCAGAAGCTCCTCTGGCCGTGGTGCCATGCCCACATGCCTGGGTACTGGAGGGCGAAGGTAGAAGGGTCATCTGAGGCAAGGATTTGAGGGTGACAGAGAAAGAGGGAGACAGGGACAGGTGGTGAGCGGGGGAAGGGGAAAGACGGTAAGAAACAGACCAGTCTGCAGCCTTGTGGAACAAATGCGTGCTCCAAGCGCATGGATAGTTTTATGTTGCTTTTCATATTGAAAATATCATGGTTGTGTAGAGTTTAACAAAGCTTTGAATGTCAGAAGGAGCTTCTCTTAAGGGACAGTATTTCCACTCATAAATTTTCTCTTATATGATTTTAGTTAAAGATTCAGCTGGTATGAAAGAAACCAGAGTAGCACTTGCTTAAGCAGAGGGATTTGTCTCTTTCTGATGTTAGAGCACATCACGTGCAATCCAGGCCTACGTGGCAACTCCACAGTTTGGGGACCTCGCTTCTGTGTGCATGTTCCTCTGTCTCAGGGGTCCTCCTGGCCTGGGTACCTTGCCCTGCTGCATTTGCTGCCAGGCAGTACAGAGCAAGAAGCAAGGCCCCAGCGCCTGTGCATCCATTCCGAGCCACTGGCCAGCATTTACCCAAATGGCCATCAGTGGGCTGTGCATTGAGCTCTTCCCTTGGGCAGTCGAGTGCACAGCTGAGAATGGGGAGAGTGGTATTTCTGCAGAAAAATGGGAAGAACAAATGCTGATGAGTCTCAGGGTTTTTTGTTGTAGTTGTTGTTATATTCTTGTTGTTTTTGTTTTGATTTGATTTTACATTTCATGTTTTTTTTTTCTTCAAAAGGAGTGAGTGTACAGGAGGGTTAAATGCTTTATAGACAATAAAAAAACTGCTAGAACCAACTTATTCATCATCACCCTCTTCTTCTTCCTCCTCCTCTTCATCCTCATCTTTCTCCTCTTCCTCCTCCTTCTTTCTTTTCTTGCTTTTTTCAGCCTTGACGACTCCCTTTTTTGCTGCATGATGTTTTCCTTCAGCCCGGTAAGCAGCGATGTCCTTTTCATACTTCTCCTTCAGCTTAGCAGCCTTCTTCTCGTATGGGTGCTTATCATCTGCTGCAGTATTATTCCACATTTCTCCAAGTTTCTTTGCAACATCACCAATGGAGAGGCAAGGATGTTCTCTTGATTTTCGGGTGATACTCAGAACAGAACAAGAAGGCCAGAGGAGGCCTCTTGGGTGCATTGGTATCCTTGAACTTCTTTTTTATTTCTCCTTTAGGAGGAATATAAATTTTCATTTCTCTTTCATAACAAGCCTTGTCCACTTTTGCCATGTCTTCAGATTTTTCCTTTTTCTTTAGGAGACATGGTCTTCCAAAACCTCTCTGAGCACTTCTTAGAAAAGTCTGAGAAGTTAATGGAAGCATCTGGGTGCTTCTTCCTTTGCTCCTCTCGGCAAGTTTGCACAAAGGATGCATGATGACATCTTGCCTCTCGGCTTCTTAGGATCTCCTTTGCCCATGTTTACTTGTTTTCCTCAGCAAGGTACAGAGTCACCTGATGCCTCTCCAGCTCTCACTTGCCCCGGCGCTGTCTCTGTGGAGCGCAATGTACTGCAGTGGCTGTCACAACTGTCAGTTTTTGTCAAATATCTCTCTTCTTGTATCTGTAATACCCTAGTAAAATGTCGATTAATTTGTCCATTTCTCATTTAAAATATTTTTTCCCTCTGATCCAGGGTCACAAGTACAGATCACTACTTCCTAAGTGACGGTCTCTTTGTACCTGAAGACCAGCTGCAGAACCAAAAGCCCCTCCAGTTGGATGTAATTATGGTGAAGCCCCATGAACTTGGCGCCACTCAAGAAGACAGTGCTGCTGTATCTTCTGCAAAGAAGCCCAGGCTAGCACCAGAAGGCTCAGAAAACACAGCCGCCGCACACTATGACTCTTGCTCAGGAGGACGCCTGGAGGAGGACGCGGGGCCCCAGAGCCCGGGCCGCGCTCGCCGAGAGCCGTCCTGTTCGTGCTTCTGCTCTGCCGGAAGTCAGCAGTGCCAGACCACAGCCTGCACCCAGCAGATTCTGGAAATTCTGAAGGAAGGCAATGCATTTGTTTTAGATATTGACTTAGATTTTTTTTCAGTCAAGAATCCCTTCAAAGAAATGTTCACTCAGGTAGATGCAATTTTTAAAGCAGATCTTGAGACTTGTGTGGCATTTCTCTAAAGCATAGAAAACTTCCTGCGGAGAGCAATTAATTTAGGTTTGGAGGCCATACTCCATCCCATATTCTTCTTCTTAACCTTTTTAAAAATTATATAGAATTTGAGCCTCCTAATTCCAGAATCTAAAATACCTGACAATTCAACATCTTAGAGCTGGTGAGATAGCTCAGCAGACCAAGCTCCTACCTAGGCACATATAGGGACCAGGATTTGATCCTTGGCACCACATGCCACACCGGCCCGGCCCCCAGGCACGCTGAGCCAGCCATTGAGTCCAGGCATGGAGGTACACGCCTGTAATCCCAGCACTGGAGAGGCTGAAAACAGGATCACTGTGAGTCTGAGCTGTGTAGGGAGGCCCTGTACCAAATACATTAAAAAAAAAGAAAAGAAAATCCAGGGGCCAGGGAAATGGCTCAGTGGAATAAGCACTTCCCTGACAAGCTCAAGGGCCTGAGTTCAATCCCCGGTTCTGCAAAAAAAAAAAAAGAGAAGAAAATTCAGCATCTTTGGAGAATCCAGATGAAATACACTAGTTGAGTCTATCCAGAGTAGTCCAAGATTCAAAAAATCTCCAAATTCTAGCTGGGTGTGGTAGGACATTGTAAACCCAGTGTTCTGGGAGACTGAGGCAGGATTGTCACAAATTCAAGCCCAGCCTGAGCAGCTTAAGCTACATAATAAGACCCTGTCTCACTAAAAAAGGCTGAGCACTCAGCAAAGTACAAAGGCTCTCCGTTTACTCCACAATACCACATACATCACACACACAAAAAAAAAGAAAATCCAAAAATCATAAATATTTTTGGTCCTGAGCATTTTGAATAAAGGGTACTCAATCTTCATTATAGTTTAGAATTTAGTAGGTATGTTTTTAATATGATAAAGATAGTAGAGAATTCTGTTATAACTATTATAAACTGTGATCTTGGCAAAGTTACTTAACGTTTTGAATAGTTTTTCAAGTATAAACTGGGAATAATATGACCAGCCGGCTAAAGAGATAGCTCAGTGGTAGGGTACCTACCTAGCAAGCACAAGGCCCTGAGTTCGATCCCTCACACTGAAAAACAGTCACACCCAACTATTAGGGTTGGTAAAGCACTGAAAATGGTCCTGGACATCTTGAGTTTAGTTTTCAGTTCTTAGATGTGATTCTCTCTGGCGGTAGCATTAGTAGGGCTATTTGGGCCAAGCACATTCACCTATGTAGTGAAACTGTCTGGTTGTGCCAGACAAGGGGAGGGATGATCCCCCAGAGTCTGGGTGCAGCAGGCATCTCTCCTCTGTATGGAGCCTCCTAACAGGTTCTGTAGTTGCTGGTGTACTTCCAGTAGTGTCTTTGCTCTATTTTTCTTTCATTGCTGGAAAAATGGCTGCACCAGGAAAGTTTCTTTATCATCAAAGACGTGCACACCTCCTACACCTCCTGAAGTTTATTGAGATCCTAGAATATGTCCGTCTACATGTTGGTGTCATTTTCATATCATGATCCACAGCTGCCTAATCTTTCTGTAGTAACTTTATATTTTGTCTTGGCCGACTGGATCAGAGTTGCCCTGAAGAAGTTCTTTGTACACCAGAAGTCTGCAGTGTACAGTTTGCCTAATTCTCCCAAACAACCCATTGAATGATTCTCTAAGATGCTCACTTTCTGTCACAGGCAAATCTGCCTTTCATTTAAACGTATTACTTGAGAAAAAGTTAACCTTAGATGTCTTGTTTTCTAGGAGGAATACAAAATCTTACAAGAGCTCTACCAATTTAAAAAGCCTGCTAGCAGCCTAAGTGAGGTATCCATCATTTATTTCTTTTGTGTTTTATGTCTTTTATTATTTATTTAGTAGTGCCTTTTTTTTTTTTTTGGCAGAACCGTATCTTATAATTTATTAGAGTAACTTACAAGAATGTCCAAATTGTGTGTGTGTGTGTGTGTATGCATGTGCATTTATGTTTATTGATCAAGCCCATCTCTATGAAAGTAATGTGTTGAAGATTTTCATTATAATAAGATTTCACTTATTTTTTGAAAGAATAACTGTATATTCTCAGCTTTTCAATGTGTTTAAAGGAAGATTTGGTAGATGTCGTTGATATTCGGATTCATCAGTTAGAAGACTTAGAAGCGGCTTTTGCTGACTTGTGTGATGGTGATGATGAAGAAACTGTCCAGAGATGGGCCTCAAAGCTGGGGTAAGGCTCGAAGCATTTTGTCTCCAGGTCTACTAATTTTCTGTCCTAAGTATCTTCCTAAATTTGTGGACAAGTTGCTTTTTTTAAGTGACTATTTAGCCAGGCTTGGTGATATATGCATTGGAAAGCTGAGGCAAGGGAATCGCAAATGAAAAGCCCAGGCTGGACAGCTTAACAACCTAGCAAGGCCTTGTCCCAAAATAAAAAGAGTTGGGGCATTAGCACAGTAGCACAGTGGGAAGACTCTGGGTTCAGTCCCCATCCCCCCAATACCATTTTATTTCAACCCAGATTCACCAATGGTAGCACTTCCTGAATGTGTTTAGTGTGGTCTGCAAGGACTTTCCTTGTGTTGCGTGGTTGCCTTCCTTGTAACACTTCTGGACCTGCTATCACTCTGTTCACTTTACAGATGAGAAAACTAAGGCATGGGTTTTAAACAAATTTTCCAAAGTCACACTGTAAGCAGCCGTGCTTTTCAGCTGTTGCGCCAGAGCTGACCCTAAGCACATTACGTTGGGCCATGTGGAACACTACAGATAGTGCGTGGCTACTCCGTGGTCTAAGCAGAATAAGAAAGAAAAAAGAAAAATTAACCCACCAACAGAGAAATAAATTACTTGACAATAAATTGCAACAGGAAAACTGGTCTCCCTTAATAGCTCAGTGAAGAAGCTGTAAATGTTTGAGGTAGTGGAGATACATACCGATGACCCTGATCTGATTGTTGCATGCTGTTTACACGAATAGAAGTACTACATTATACTCACTAAATATGTACAGTTATGTGTCAGGTTAAAAAAAATAAAAAGAATAGCCCAGCTATAAGTAGTTGAGTTTATCTTCAATCTGTTCATGGTATAAAAGAAGATTTGAAGGCCAGATTCTTCATCTGATCACTTATGTCAGCACAATTCACACATTGTCAACATTACTTTGGAAACATGGAAAGTCCTTGGAACCTGGCATGAAAGAATATAGTTACTTTTCCCTAAAATGTCTTCCAGAGCTGGGGATATAGCTGACTGACAGATCACTTACTTGCCTAGTATGTGCAAGGCCCTAAGTTCAACCCCCAGCACCATTGAAACAAACAAAATGTCTTATAAACTAGACCAAAACACTACAAGCCATTAGATAAAAATTTTATCCTTATGCACACAGGAAGACTGGATTTATTTTAAAATTAGCCACGCACTGAAATGAACAATTTCTTATAAAACATCAGTTGTATTACAATGTACAGTGGGAAGTTAAAATCATAGCGTATTCCGATCAGAACATGAACAACCCCTTAGGTTTGTTGTGTGATGCTTATTAAAACTAACTGACCAGTGAACTACTTGTGGTTGCACACACCTGTAATCCCACCATTCTGGGACGGTAGGAACATGGCAAGTTTGTGCCTGCCATGGGAAACTTAGCGAGACCCTGTCTCAAAGTTTAAAACTTGAGGGAAGAGAGGATGTAGTTCAGTGTTAAGGTCCTGGGTTCAATCCCACATCCTGGGAAAAATAATAATAATTTATCAGTTCTCTAGAAGCAAATGGAAACTGGGATAGTAGCTGCCCCTGGAGAGAGGGGTCCAGGCTAGGAGAGGAGGTGGACGAGCCCGAGACACCTGTGGTATGTGTGTGCACTGCCTAATTGGCAGACTCACTGTGGATTTTTCTTTAAAATAATTTAGAGGAGCTGAAGAAATAGCTCAGTGGAATAAGTGTTTGCCTGTCAAGCACAAGGTCCTGAGTTCCATCCCTGAAAAGTATTTAAGGCCTGGGGAGATGGCTCAGTAGAATAAGTGCTTCCCTGGTAAGCACAAGGACCTGAGTTCAATCCCTGATTCTGGGGAAAAAAAAAAGAAAAATCTGTAAAATAATTTAGAGACATTTCTGAACTGTAAATATTACAAAGTTTTTATTGTCATAAGGAAAGCCATGCTGTGGAAAAATCATTCATAATAGTTTAATCCCATTCCTAAACACACAGAGCATATTGTCCATGGTGGGCAGTACGTGGTCATTGGTAAATACGTTAGCATCAGTTAATGCCTTTTCAGCATAGGGAGTTAATTCTAGAAATTTGTGCTTTTCTAAATAATATTGGCAGAAGAAGGTAGAGAAATAAATTATAAGATGCGAGTCCTAGAAATACTGAAGAGTTAAAGAGTATCAGATGAGCTAGAGGTACCTTGGGATCTTGGCTCTAGGCCACCCAGGTGTTGCCTCCCCTGAACCCCACTGAGGCAGCCCTGACCTGCTGTGAACACAGAGGCGCAAGCAGACTGATTGACCTGTGGGGAAAAAGAGCAGCCACAGAGACAAAAGGTGGGTAACACTCAGGGAACATTTATTCCTTTGTATTTTAATACAATATTCAAGCAGCTTTATCTTTCATTCCTAAATATACAAAGCATATTGTCCACGGTGTGTGTTAAGTATAATAATCATCTGCTGCTGTAGTTTTAATTGGTGTGGTTGTGGTGTCTAACAGAGTGGGTCGGCTTTTTTCCAGAATGGAATCACTGGTCCCACTTGTTCAGAGTTTGAAAAAACGGATGGAAGTGCCAGATTATGAAATGGTAAATATTGATATTGAAGTGTAAAACTGACCCTTTTTAAAGGCAGTTTTTTGAGTGTAGCAATTTGCTTTGGTTAAAACAGCTCATTTTTCATTGTGTTCCTAAATTCTAAATTAATTATTAATAAAAGCAATAAGTAAAAAAATAGCACAGTTTTTACATCACAATACTGGGAAAGTTTTCTAGGAAAATCGTTCCTTTCTCAATTTTATGTACAATGGAAAAATACAGTTATTCTTTTTTTAAATTTTGTTGACAGAACTCTGTTCACTAAAGAGTAAGTCCAGAATTTCTAAAGTTGTTCATTCCTTATTGATTCCAGTCTTTACTCCCTTTGTGTTTTCCTTGTTCGTCAAAAACTTCTGATTATAAAACCCAAAACAAAAAGGCCAGGGAGATAGCTCAGTGGAATAAGCACTTCCCTGGCAAGCACAAGTACCTGAGTTCAATCCCCAGTTCCTCAAAACAAAAAAACAAAAAAGAAAGATGAGAAAGCTGCCACCACTACATTTTGAGTATGTCACCTTTTTTCAACAGTGATCTGAATCTTGTGGTCAGAGACTCTTTTAATCATAATTTCTTTTCTTTTTAGATCACTGTATAGTCTTTGAAGCTTTTTTTGTTTTCCATTTTACCCAGTACTTTAGATGAGAAAACTGGAGCTGAGAAGTTGAAGTGACTTTTCTCAGAGTTTAATCCCAGAGCTGGGACCCAGCTAATCCCAGACCCACTCTTGTTTAAGAATGCTAAAGGTGAAGGTTGGAAGACTCCCAGGGTTGGGAAATGCTTTGAGTTCAGATGATATTATCAAATATATCTCCAGGCAAGTGTTCCTTAGTCATTATGTCTGGAACTTTTTGTCACTGAATAGTCTGTGTAGTGTTATCAGAGAAAGAGATAACAAGGCTTCAGTCAGAGGTGACATGATTTGATTCTAGCTGCATGCTCATGACACTTGGGTGGTTTGATTATTTCAGGGAAGGAACTTAGGAATCCATCACTTTACCACATAGACTGATCACTACTGATTAAATTGGTAGTGAATATCTAAAAAGTCACCAATAAAACAGATCAGTGTTTTCCATACTTTGCACTCATATGCTGTAGGCAAAATTATGACCTATTTGAGCGAGAGCTCAATGTATTAAAGTTGATATTGCAAGGTAGCAGCCTATGAACCCTATTTCTAGCTTTCAGGAATATTGAATGTTAAGACTAGAATACCATTATTTACCTTTAAAATATGTAAATACTAGCAATATATAATTATACATAAAGGCTATACAAGAAGACAATATGCAGGCCAGGGAGATGGCTTAGTAGAATAAGTGCTTGCCTGGCAAACACAAGGGCCTGAGTTCAATCCCCGGTTCTGCCCAAATAAACAAAGAAGACAATGTTGAATAAGGTAGAAGATTCTCTTCTTAATGCTGTGAAGATAGTATTAGGTACATATATTTTAAAAGCAAATAAAATAGCATGATGAAAGAAAAGAATGAAAATATTGCAGTTTTATATAAACTTTGAAGTTCTTAAGTGAAATATATAATTTTGTCAGAAAATGTGAATGACTTAAAGGGCAGAGAATCTAAGTAAACCCCTATCCAAAAAGTCATAAATATTAATGATAGAGAAGTATGTCCAAATGAGTATGTAGGCCAGTTCTACCACAGCTTCAGAGAACAGGTTAACTTCTACGGCTTAGGAACTGTTAAAGATAAAATCAGTCTCATTCCATTAAAAAATTGAAAGACTTGTCAACAGAGCTTTTGTTGATGAAAGAATCTTCCAAAATCAACCAAGTCTTCCAGCATACTTTTTAATTGCCTTATTTTCAGGTCCACCAGGCTGGTCTAACCTGTGATTATTCAGAACTTCCACACCACATCAGCACAGACCAAGAAATTGAGTATCTCATTCAGTCTGTATATTATTTACTAAGAAAATTACCCAAGCCTACTCTCGTGACCATCGCAAGGTGAGTGTGGTAGGCTGCCGACCCACCACAGGGGTCTGCATGCTGGTCTCTAGAACCCATGAATGTGTTGTCTTGTATGGCGGCACTAGGGACTGCTGTGATCAACCGGAGGGTTCCGATCTGAGGTGATATAGGTGGGCCCTGTATTATCACAACAGCCCTAAAAAGAGGGAGGCAGGGGCCAAGGAGATGACTCAGTGGAATAAGTGTTTCCCTGGCGAGCGCAAGGGCCTGAGTTCAATCCCTGGTTCTGCCAAAAAAGAAAAGAGGGAGGCAGGAAGGTCAGAATTGGAGAGTGAGAGAGTGTGCACACACACACACACACACACATACTCGTGAAAGGTGCTGCACTGCTGGGTTGGAAGGTGGAAAATAGGGGCACAAGCTGGAGGACGCTGGCAGCTGCTAGGAGCTCAGAAAGGCAGGGAACAGATTCCCCCTGCAGTCAGTGCCACGTTACATTCCCATCTTAAGTGTCACTTAACATGGCAGGCACAAATGCAGACAGACACTTCTACGAGTTCCATTAGCCAAGTGCCACAAACCACACTGCCATAGTGACATGATTTTTCCAATTCCTAAACAAACTTTTAGTAAAGATTTAGACTTAAAAATGCAGTCTTTCCTCAATTCACAGTAATTACACTCCTGGAAAATGAAGTTCATATTTAATCCATTGTGTTTTTAATCCATTTTGAAAATATTCTGTTAATATGTACAAATGTTAAGCTCTAAGCTTGGTAGTTAGAAACCAGTTTCTCACATTTGTGAATATTTTATAAACAGAACAGTGATTCTTACTCAGTTCTGTTTCATATTAGAGACCTAGCACCCAGCCCTTTTGTCCTGGTCAGCAGCATTCATCAAAACATGACAACAGAAATGTCCCCACCCTGTGGGGTGTGCCTCAGTGAGAGACCATATATACATATATATATATGTTTCACAGTTTGATAATCTAACCTGTTCTCTATCATTTACTTATTGCATCTTAGTGTTTCACCTCAAGCCACAGAAGTAACCCAATCACTAGAGAATACAGTGAGTTTGCCAGAGGTCTTATAGATTACTTCTTGAAGTCAGAGATACTTGTTTGAAAGACTAGGCTACTATCTAGTTCCAGTTTCTTCAGAAAGCTTTCTGTGCTTCCTCTGAGTCATCCACAGTGGCTTCTGGTCTTATGATATTGGGCTCACGCATTCCCATCTCATCCAGCCCGCCAGTGGCAGTGGTATTTTAAGGGCCCAGGGCAAATCAGGTTGTCCTACTGAGGTCTAGAAGACTCCTGAGGTGCAGATTCTGCCCACCCACTCACCTCCTTTCTCTTCACACAGCTTAGGAAACAATCCCAACACATTACATCTTGCCCTTTAATTTTGACCAAGCCATGGATCCTTTATATTTGTGTAGTTGACAAATTATTGTAGAAGTAAGAAAGTCTACTGCCCTACTTTAGTGGGAAAGCCCTACTCTTGCACAGAGCTGACAGGATAAGGAGGCTGCCTGGCCACTAAGCTCCTGGACACCTGTGTTTTCCTCCCTCAGGAAGAGAGTAGCACATAGCAGTTAAGCACAATCCCCTGCATTTCAGACCTGCCCCTCACTAGCTAGGTAACCTTGGACAAGTGAATCTCTTTGGTTTATATTTCTTTAAAGATATTGTACCTATTTTACAGAGTTGGTGAGAAAATTCAAAACTAAGTCATGTAGAACACATGACACAGAGTAAGCATTTGGTAGCCTTCTACTGTTATTCCAGGATTCACCTCCCCTGCATTTTGGCTTTATGTTCACAGCAGCCCATGGGGGCTTTTCCTCTCTGCTCAGTCAGATTATCCTGTTTAACGTGTGTGCTTTCTCTTGCTTCCAGATCAAGTCTAGATGACTACTGTCCTTCTGATCAAGTTGACACCATTCAAGAAAAGGTCCTTCAAGTCCTGCACTCCCTCTATGGGGCTCTGGACACTCACCTGGAGTATTTAGCAGAGTCTGCCCCAACTTGAAGCAGACAAAACGCAAGGCTTCTATTATATCTTGCTGTAGTAACCAGGTTTTCATTAACTGGTTTGTAAATGAGTCTTCCAGAGAACACTTTTATGCTAACTTTCAGTTGAAATCTTGAAGAAATTTTAAATCTCCAAAAACCATCAGTTGTTGAATGAAGGTGGCTTTTTGTTTTACATCAGGTCTGCTAATTCCAGTTGACAGAATTGGTACTTGACTTTCTATCATTGTCTTTATTTTTGCAAGGGTTTTTGTCTCCCTTTTCCCTGTAGATCAGTTGGACTGCAAGATTCATTCGTGTGTTTATTCATTCCTCTAACTCACACATATCAAGTACTTACATGTGCCAGAAGACATTATTACCTGTGCTCCGTGTATGGTGATGAAAGGAGTGGACAGAGCCCAGCCCTCCTGGGAGAGATCCATGAGGAACGAATTACGGGCTATAAGCAGCGTGGCAAAAGAAGGAAAGGGCAGCGCCAACGTGTCTCAGGCGTACTCTTGGTACTTAGTGCACCTGGCATTACAGGAAGCAAGCATTCTCAAAAGTTACTATAAAAAAACCTTATTTGTGCATAAAAATACTATAAGAGATCTACCTTTCTGAGATAGTCTCACTGTGAAGATCAGCATAGACTTGAACTCACTGCATCCCAGGCCACTTTGAGCTCTTCTGCCTGCCTAGTTCCCAGGGTTCTGGGATTACAGTCTTGAGCCACCATGCCCTGCTTCTGGTGATACATTTACAGGATTAAAGAATGAGACCTGGTTAAGTAAATGTGACTCGCTCAGTGCCTGTACTTGTTGCCAAGGCAGGACAGCACCCACACAGGAAAGAAGGAAGGCTTGTTTCAGCTCACAGTTTACAGAAGTCTAGTCACCTGGCTTCAAGGCAGGGCAGCACAGCAGGAGAAACACTACAGCAGAGCAGGCTTTGGCCGCAGCAGCAGCAAGCCTCCCTCTTACCCTTGCTGCAAGCATTTTGGACCTTGCCCCTCATACCCTGGGGGGGGGGGGCTCCCATTGTCCTCCCTAAATCTATGCTAGGTCAATTTACTTGCCACACATCCTCACTCCTGGTATCCTACACCCAACTCTGGTATCCCACACCCTGATCCAGCCACTTCCTAGAAGCTCCACCTATCAGTACACAAGGCTTGGGGGAACACTTAGATAAAGCCTTAACAGTGACCAAACAAATGTACTTTTTTTTTTTCTTTTTTCAGGTATCTTAGTACAGGGACTATAGGGTGTCCATACACAGATGGACTCTGTGATCCTGTTTTCAGCCCCCCCAGCATTGGGATTACAGGCATGCACCACCACGCCTGCTCTCAGGAGATTGTTTGAAAAATAGAGAAAAGCTTGTTATTTCCACCAAGTAAGGAGAGTGTAGGGCTGGGGAATATTTTCCTGTGCAGTGTTACTCCCAAACAAAAGCCAGGGGAGTCTATTAGAGAACTGTTCCTACTCATCCTGGAGAGACTTGTCACCATGTGTGAGGCCTGCACCCCAGGCCCCTACTGCTCATACTGAGGATTAAAGCCAGGACCTCAAGCATGCTGGATGAGCACCTCTACCACTGAGACACATCCCAGTCCTGAGGCTGGTGCGGTCTTGCACATGTGCATTTAAATATGCTTCATATATTGCTCTGTG
>PVKA01032514.1:0-25242 GCA_004027165.1 Ctenomys sociabilis
AAAAAAAAAAAAAAAAAAAAAAAAAAAGAATTCCATTGAAGGGTTAGTGAGATAGCTCAGTGGACCAAGCACATGCTTAGGCAAGTGCACGGACTGGGGTTGGATCCCTAGCACCACAGGCTATTCCAGCTATGCCCTGGGACATGCTGAGCCTGCCACTGAGTCCAGGTATGGTAGCACATGCCTGAAATCCCAGTACTGGGGAAGCTGAAAGCAAGAGGGTCACTATGAGTTCACACTATATAGTGAGACCATGTACCAAATACATAAAAAAAGAGAATTCTATTGAGGGGCTAAAGAGATAGTTTATCAGTCTAAGTCTACATGCCAAGCACAAGGACTCAGGTTAAATCCCGGGTACCACACGCCAGGCTAGCCCTGAAATCCCAGCCATGCTGTGCTAGGCCACTAAAACCAGGTGTATTGTCACACACCTATAATACCAGCTCTAGGAAGGGTAAGACAGGAGGATCCATAGAGTCCAAGCTGTGTAGCAAGACCCTGCACTAAATAAATAAATAAATTTTTATAAAGCACTGAAGAATAAAAGAATTTCATTAAAAGCTGACAAAACTGCTTGAACAAAACAGAAGATAGTATTCTAGACCTTCAATATAGAATTACAGCTAGTGAACACAAAAAGAACATCTCTTAAAAATTATGAGAAACCAGGAAGTAACAATACAACAGCTGCAAGAGGATGCAAAGAAAAATAATATAAGACTAACAGATATCAAAGGATATCTGTTAAGGAAACAGATGGAGTTAACACAAAAGACATAAGAAGTGTTTGTAGAATTAGTTGCAGAAATGTTTTCAAGCATGGGAAAATAATCTGATACACAGAAAAATGAGGCATGCAGAACTCCAGCTAGCCATCATTAAAATAAATCTTCACCTAAACATAATGATTAAAATCCCAGAAACTGAGCAAAAGAACAGAATATTAAAAGTATTAGAAGAAACAGATCACCTGTAATGAAAAGCACATCAAAATCACAGTATATTTCTCAACACAGACCATCAAATCAAGAACAGTGGAGTGAGATATTTGAAGTCCTGAAAGAAAACAACTTTCAAATCAGATTGATGTATCCTGCAAAACTACTTATCAAATTTAATGGAAAGACTGGATACTTCCATGATAAAGAGCAACTGAAGAAATTCATGACAACCAAACTAACCTTACAAAGACTACTGACAGATATTTTAGAAAGAGACAAACATGACATCAACTTCAAAAACAACAGAAGAAATCCACCAAGTAGAGCAAGTAATTAAACAAAGAAGAAAACTAGGAATCCTACAGGAGGACAACTAGACAAAGATAAGCCAATGCATATCAGTTATAACCACCAATGTAAACATATTCAGTTCACTAATCAAAAGAAGCAGACTGGCAGTTGAATCAAGAAACAAAAATCCAGCAATATGTTGCATACAAGCAACACATTTAACACAAAAAAATTAGTAGACTGAAAGTCAAAGATGGAAAACAATGCTACATAGAACCCAGAAAAAAGCAGGGGTAACCATTGATTAAAAGAGATAAAAAAAGGTCACTATATACTTGTTAGGGGAAAATCGCAAGAAGAAGAGATAACAATTATAAATAAATACGCACCCAAAGCAGAAGCACCCAAATTTTAGCAGACATAAAAAATCTAATGAGCAGCAACATAATTGTACTGGGGGACTTTAACAACCCATTGATACAAACAGATAGATGAACCATGTAAAAATCAGCAAAGAAATAACAGAACTAAACAAAACTAGTTAAGAAATGGATTTAGTAGACCTTTACAGTGTTTCACCCATCAGCATCAGAATACACATTTTTTTTTCAGCTGCACATGGAATGTTCTCGAAAACAGATCATGTGCTAGCACATAGAACATGCTTAAGGAAATGAAATTATCCCATGCCTATTATTTGACCATAGTGTAATGAAATTAGAAATTATTGACAAAAGAAACAGTAAAAACTCTATAAACATATAGAAACTAAATAGTACACTACTGAACAATCAATGGGTCATGGATGAACTTAAAGAAAAATTAAATAATATTTACAAGCAAATGAAAATGCAGACACAACTCATTAGAACCTGTGGGATACAATGAAAGCTATCTCACATCAGGAAAACAGAATGAGCCCAAATAAACAACCTTATGCTGCACCTCAAACACCTAGGAAAAGAATAACAAGTCAATCAAAACTCAAAGAAGGCAGGAAATTATAAAGATCAGAACAGAAATAAATACAATGGAGACAAAGAAAATAGACAGAATTAAGGAGTCTGAGTTGGTTCTTTGAAAGAATAAATACAATTGATAAATCTCTACCCAACCTCATGTAGAAAAGGATATAAAACTTCAAATTCATGCAAAACTTCAAATTCATGCAATGAAAAGTGTAAAATCACTACAGATCCTATAGAAATTCAGAAAATTATCAATACTTATTTCCAAAATCTTTACTTTCATAGGATGGAAAATACAGAAGAAATGGACAGGTTACTAAATACATATGAACTAACAAAGCTGAATGAAGGAGATACAAAAATTCTTAATAACCCAATATTAGTCAATGAAATTGAAAACGTAACAAAAACCCACCAGCAAAGAAAAGCCCAGGTCCTGATGGATTCACAGCTGAATTCTACAGGAAATTTAGGGAGGACCTAATGCCAACTCTTCTCAAACTCTATAATGAAGTCGAAAGGGAAACAACTCTCCCAAACTCATTCCTGAAGGCAAGTATTACACTGATTGTAAAACCAGAGAAGGACCCAACCAAGAAAGAGAACAATAGACCAATGTCCCTAATGAATGTAGATGGAAAAATCTTAAAAAAAAAAATACTAGTAAACAGTAGAAAATTATCAAGATTATACATCATGACCAAGTGGGATTCATCCCAGGAATGCAGGGATGATTTAATATACTCAAATCCATAAATGTAATACACCACATCAATAAAGCCAAAGACAAAAATCACATGGTCATCTCAATAGGTGCAGAAAAAGCTTTCAACAAAGTCTAACACTCATTCATGATAAAAGCCTACAGAAAATTGAAATAGATGGTCTTTACTAATAAAAGCCATGTATGACAAACCAACAGCCAGCACCATACTAAATGGACAAAAATTGAAAACCTTCACTTTAAAATCAGCATAAAGGATGCCCACTATCACCAATCCTGTTTCACATAGTTCTGGAAACATTAGCCAGAACAATTAGACAAGACAAAGAAATAAAGGAATAATGATTTGGAAAGGAACAAGTAACATTATCATTAGTTGCAGATGATATTATACTGTACACAGAAGACACCAAAAAGAGACTTATACATTTAATAACCAAGTTCAGTAGTGTAGCATGATACAAAGTGAACACTCAAAAATCAATAGCATTTCTATACACAAACAATGAATGCACTAAAAGAGAAATTATGGAAACAACACTTTTCACAATAAACCTCCAAAAATGAAATACTTCAGAATAAATCTCACAAAGGAAGTCAAACACTTGTATAATGAAAATTATCATACTATGAAAAAAAGACAGAAGGACTTCAGAAAATGGAAAGATATTCCTTGCTCCTGGATAGCAAAAACCAACAGTGTGAAAATGGCCATATACCCAAAACACATATTCAGTGCAATTCCAATCAAAATACCATTAGTGTACCTCACAGATCTAGAAAAACATTCCTAAAATTCATCTGGAAGAGACCCAGAATAGCAAAAGCAGTCCTGAGTAACAAAGGAAAGGCAAGAGGCATCATAATTCCTGACTTGAAATTATACTACAAAGCCATTGTGATAAAATTGGTGGAAAAACAAAAACAAAAACAAACAAAAAACAAACCTGAGGATTAGTGGAATAGATTAGAATGTATAAACACAAGTACAAACATACTCAGCCACCTTATCTTTGACAAGGGGGACAGACATGTTCATTGGATAACCCCTTTACTAAATGGCGCTGGAGACTGGCCAAATAGCTCAGCAGACTAAAGTGCCTGCTTAGGCAGAGCTCGGGGAGTGAGGTTGGATCCCCAGCACACATGCCATGCCAACCACTATGAGTCTGATCCATATAGTGAGACCCTGCTGACACCGCACTAAATGCATACCAAATAAATAAATAAGTGGTGCTGGAAATATGGCTTTTCACATGCTAAAGACTTAAAAAGACCCATGCCTATTACCATGCACAAAACTACAGTCAAAATGGATTAAAGATTAAAATATTCAAACTGAAACACTACATCTTCTGGAAGAGAAAGTAGGTAGAAACCTTAAGGACATAGGGGTAGGTAAAGAGTTCATGAACAAAAATCAAACTACATAGGAAACACCTCAAAGAATTAACAATTTGGATATCATCTTTTTGAAAATTTTCTGCATGTCAAAAGAAATCACCAATAGAGAAAAAGGGGAAACCCACAAAATGGGGAAAGATTATAATAAACTATCTTTCAAAGGAATCCTATTTAGAACATATAGAGAATTTTTTAAAAATCAGGCCTCCAAACTTCAATGACAATCAAAAATGGGCATCTAAGATGAATACACACTTCACAAATAAAGACATAAAATGGCAAATAAATATATGAAAAAAATGTTCAACATCAGTGGTCATTCAAATGTAAATTAAAACAATGGTGAGATACCATCTTACACTGAAAAGAATGGCTGTCATCAAAAAGTCAACCAATAACAAATGCTGGAGAGGCTTGGGGAAAAAGGAGGCCTTCACCACTGTTGGTAGGAGTGCAGGCTAGTACATCCATTAAGGAATCAGTATGGAGAAACCTCAAAGAGCTAGGATTGGAAGTCCCACTCAAGCCACCTATTCCCCTCCTAGGCATTTTTCCAAAAGAACTGATATTATCATATCATAGCGATATATGTGCACCCATGTTTACAGCAACACAATTTGTCATACCTGAACCTTGGAAACAACCTAAATGCCCATGTACTGAGAAATGGATAAAAATGATACAGTCCTTTTACAGAATGGAATATTATCAGCTATAAAAAAAAATTGAGGCTTTTGTAGATGAATGGCTGCAGCTAGAGACTATATTGGTAAGTAAAATAAATCAGATATACATGTACAAACAATGCAATATCTTACTAGTGTGAAAACCTGAAAGAGTAATTAAAATCTAAAAGGTACAATAGATATAATAAAAGGTAAAGAATTTGCTCAAGGGGAAGGAAAACCTGGGATGAAGAAAAAGACAAGTGAAAGAAGGGAAAAATATTTATGTATATATGAAGAATAGTTTGGATAACTACACTGTCAATTTCGGCTGGTCTTTTTCTTGTATTTTAGGGAAGGGTCTATAGGGTGTTCAGGGTCTCACTACTAGATCGGACTCATAGCCATGTGCCCATTTACAGCCTCCCAAGAGCTGGGTTTACAGGCCTGGGCCACCATGCCCAGATCAATTGCCATCCCAGCATGCCTCAGGGGTGGGACCAGCATAACAGGCCAGAGGATTAAAGCCCTGGCCCCTGTACCTACTGGCAGGTGCTTTAATCCGCTGAGCTAGCCGGCCCTATCTGTTGATCTTTTGAAAGGAGTGATTAATGCTTAATTTTTTTTTTTTTTACTTATTTGAATTTCTTACAACTTTTTTGTTCTGTTTTGCTTTTTCCTTAAATGAATCTTAGATGTTTATGTCTGGTAGCCTGAACATAGCATCATGTAATACAGCAACCAATGTTGAATTGCTATTACTTTTTTTAGTGAAAATTTTGTATTATTTCTAATGCTATTTTTTTCCTATCACTATTTGTATTATTTAAAAAAATAAAAAGAAAACCACCAAAAGTAAAATAAAAACTCATACAGTCCCATGATCCAATTAGTTTTCAGAACTCCAGCAGATGACTAATTTTTTTTTTTTTTTTGCTGTTTTTTTTTTTTTTTTGTGACAGGGTCTCACTATGCATTTCAGGCTGGCCTTAAGCTCATTTTGACCTCAGGCTGATCTCGAATTCACAACAATCCTGCCTCAGCCTCCCGAGTGCTGGGATTACAGGCATGCGCCACCGCGCCCAGCCAGATGACTGATTTTTTTTTTGTTTTGGTTTTTGTTATTCTTTCATTTCTAGCAAAACTGTATAAGATTTTTTTTTAACTTTTCCATGGCAAAACAAATGATAGCATCTAATTAGAATGAGTGCTTGAGTGAAATTAATTCCCCATTCCCATTTCACTCAAGGGGAGCTAGCATCCTCAACAGCTTAGAGGATTTGCTCTCAATCACAGAGATGATTTCTTCAGGTGTTTGATCATCCCCCAACCTGTACATGACCCATCCAACCCTGTTTAATTGGATTCATGTAAGGAGAGACAGAGAGGCATAAATCAGCACTGCCTGTAGCACACTTGGTCAACAAAATGTGGGGCTACGAATTAACACTGGTCCTCCACTGAAGAGCTCTTCACATGCCCATGTACCCTATGACTTTCCAGTGGGGCCATGGAGGGAACAGGACTATGACATGCAAAGATTCCCAAACTTGGTTATCCTGGGATGCTTTGTTCAAACAGATACCTGTGGCTCCAGTTCCACAGAACATAGTTGTTAAGAGTTTACTGTAAAATGTTGTTAAGAGTTTCCAGATACCTCGGCTGGTAAGTCTCAGAAACAGGCACAATCCCAACAGGAGAAGAGGGCTGAGGGAGAGCAGTTAGTGCCCCTCTGTGTATACACCACCACCAAAAACAACAACAGCTAATGTTTATAGAGCACTTGACAATTTTAAATATTTTAACAAGGGGCCAGCCAAGTAACTCAGCAAATTAAAGTGCTGCAAAAAGGCGCAGGGTCTGGTGTTCAATCCCCAGGCCTCCTGTGCCAGCCCCTGCCCCCAAGACATGCTGAGACTGCAATTGAGCCTGGGTGTGGTGGGGCTTGACTGTAATCCCAGCACTTGGGAGGCTGTAAACAGGCAGATCACTAAGAGTTTGATTTAGTAGTGAGACCCTGAATATTCTGAAGACCCTTCCCTAAAATGTAAACAAAAAAAAAAAGTACTAGAAGGAAATGAATTCTGGTCATAACCAGTGAGCTTGGGAAAAGACTCTCAGCTTACAACTTCCCTTTAGCCACAGGGAAACCTGAGCAGAGAACATAGCCATGACATGCCTACAGAAGGAGAGATGCAATATTTAAAGCCAGTACACTTGAAGCAATTTATTATGTTACAATAAAAGATTAATATAGATATCGTCTAGGTTCCTATGCAGAAAGCTAGCAAAAGGATGAGATGGGGGCCACACACGTGACTTTTATAGGCATTGGCTGTAATCCTTCCCTGTTGGAAATGCAGTGGTAACTCTCAAGGACTCAGTCCCTACATATCCAGGACTCTAAAAGAGATAATTAGAAATGCGTATGAAAGACTAGGAGGTTTGGAGGAATGCAGAATTGGAGGATCTAGTGGAGAGGAATTGGGGTAAAGACAGCACTGGCTAGCAGAGGGCAAGGGAACAGCTGTGCAGCTGGATTTAGTGTCGGCTCCCCTCTCTCCAAACCCTTCTTGGGCTTAGCAGGAAGCATCTGTCACCTCTTCCTTTATCAGACTATGCAGAAAGCTTGCCTTTTTTATTTGCTTAAGTTTGATTTCATCCTAGTTGGCTGGAAAGATCAGCAGTGCTGAAGTCATCCACAGCTGAAACTGGTGAGCTGGCTGTTCCCACCCAACACTGTATGACTCTTCTTAATTAGGTCCCGAGCCTCTCCGACTCCTGTGTTTTTCTTGCTGATGTGATCGTTTGTACTGAGATTCCCACTGCTGGCTTCTTTACCCTGGATCCCGGCGGTCTGCAGATCTGCACCTCAAGTCTGACCATATAATTTAAAATATTTACTATAAAAAATAAATACAGAGAAACTAATCTGGCCACCCTGTAAAACAAACTAGCTTCTGTTTTTCAAATCTGCTCTACTTTCCAGATTCATTCAGAGACGAGAGGGCTGGCCCTGACTTCTGTGATTCCTGGTTGGAAAGAGAAATGCTGAACCCTGGCCAGACCTCATTCCACAAGCTAAGGACAACTCTGAGATACAGCCATCCCTGGGGCAGGCTGGCCCTGGTCCTCCACCCATGCCTTCCTAGTGCAACTCAATAAACCTTTACTGAGAACCTGCTAATGTACGAGCTAACAGATCACAGCTGGCCCCTTCAAGCAAGAGGCTCACAACCTAAGAGAAGCAACTGGAGTGAAAACATCAGATGTGCTAATAAATAAAAGACTTTGGTAATGTGTACAATATGTTTGGCTATAGCAACCTAACTCCTCTGCTAAAGTACTTCAGGATTCAGTCTTATTACTAGAAGTCATAAAATTCATAATAGCACCAGCTATGTTTTATTGAATAATTTCTATGTGTCACATTTAGAGCTTTTTCAGATATCTAATCCTCATGAGTCTCTGGATTAATTGTGATTTTCATTATTTTCAGTTTACAGGTGAGAAAAACTGAGGCTCAGAAGATGAAGTAAATTGCTGATGGCTCCAGAGCTAGTTAACAAGGGGTCCAGGACTTCTTCCAGCCCCAGCGCTTAACCACTCGTAGGAGTAACACATTCCACTATTATGAAAACTCAAAGAAATATAGATCTATCCAGAAGTTTTCCTATTAAAAAGAGGTCCTTGGGGCAGCATACTTCATGTTCACTGGGAAAATTTAAACTCAAGGTGATTCGTCAGCAATGGTAACCGGCTTATTCCAGTTCAGACTGTTTCAATTTGCAACCACCAAATAGACGTTTAGTCATGGAGTCATAGAATAATAAAATAAAATTGAAAATGAAACCTTGGGGGAAATAATATGAATCACACCTACAACTATATTTTTTAAGTCTTCAAAAGTTATTGCACTTCATGTTCAAAGGCAACCACTGGTTAACTAGTCCTGAGATGTAATGTTCACTACCGTTACTTCCAAAGCAATAATAATTTTTCAGTCCAAGTACAAAAGATATTTCATGCTCTCTTCATTCCTTTTTTTTATGCTTGAAAAAGAAAGAAGGGGAGAAGTACTGCCTGTCTTTGTGCTTAAAGAAATAAAATGCAATATGTTTAAATTGCAATGTAGAGTCTAAAGGTATTTTTGCCAACATTATTTCAACTTTCAACAAAAACATCTGTAAAAGAAATTACCAATAAAAATATGGCACAGAAAATTTCACAGTCAAGCAATACAAACCAACAGATTTATCAACTGTACTTCTCCTAGCTTCCTCAGCCTCTTCTTACATGTTCTTCTTTATCTACAAAGAAGAAAGTGGGCAGAGGAAATATCCCTTTTCTTCTTCTCAAAGGATTATCTCTTCCAATTCTGAATTTAGGAGAAAGGCAGAAATAAAAAGATTTCTGCTCCTGTGTCCATCAAAGGCAATTAGCAATACTTCTAATTAGCATTTTTTTTCTTTTTTAGAGAAGGGTCTGCAGGGTTTTGAGGGTGTTGTGTCTCACTACTAGATCAGACTTGTAGTGATCTGCCTGTTTACAGCCTCCCAAGAGCTGGGATTACAGGTGTGAATCACCATGCCCAGTCTCAATTGCCATCTCAGGGTGCCCACGGGGGGGGGGGGGTAGCAGCCAAGCCTAGGGATCAAATCCCGGGCCCCTGCACCTGCTTGCAGGTGCTTTAATCTGCTGAGTTATTTGGCCGGCCCTTAGCAGTACTTCTTTGAACTTTGAAAACAAGGCATTCGGCTTGTGACATGCTTTGGGTTCCCAGTCAGCAGCTCTTCATGTCAATCCCTACTAAGTCAATCATTAGTGATAAGTACCACACACCAAGAACCTGTTTTGTGTCAAGCATTATCCTGAACACAAAGGGTTACAAAGCTAAATAATACACTGAGCCTCTAAGAAGCTTCAAGCCTAGGAGAATTCATAGGAGAGAGTTTGGAACCAGAACCAACAAAGTTAATGTGAGAATAGAAAGGGGATCAGGAGAAATTAGGGAAGGAAGGAACAAGCAGTTTTTAAATTTTATACACCAAGTTTTCTTTACAAAAAATGTGTATTACTTTCTTTCTTTTTTTTTTTTTCTAATTTTAAGCCTAGCTAGAGAGATAAGATTGTTAAAAACACAAATAAAGGGATCCAAGCAATGAGTCAGGTGACCCAAGGCTGATCTGTAGCTCTGTAGGCAACTGGTCCTCACTGCAATATTTCAGTTGCATCAAATTTCAGTTGCATCAACAAGAATGCAGATGTTTCCCAGGCTGAGCTGTTTTCAAGAACTGTGAGCTATATTCAGCCCCAGCACACTTCAACTCTGAATCAGGTGGCTAAGACTTTGTGGGCATGGTCTCCTAATAATTATTCTATGAAGCTCACTGGCCTCCAGTACTGACACTTGCTTGACAACATAATCAGAACTTTCCAGCCAGTTCTGATATGCATATGGTTAGTTCCAAACTTTATGCAATAATATGTCCTTTTGATGAGCACAATTTCTATTCTGATGAATCAATTTTTCTTCAAATGGGTAGCAATGATAAAGATTATATGCCCAAACCAAGACATCTGGCAAAATATTAAAGCATGTGAATCTCTTCTGCAATTACTATTTCAATTTCTTCTAGGTACTGTAAAGATCTTATTTGTTTGCTTTGAATTTTTTGTTTTTTGCCTTACATTTTTAAATTTAGCATATTTACATATCTTGCCCCTTTAGTAAGAAAACAATGAATGTTTGAACCACCATTAATTCACAGCACCTATTGGTTTCCAGAAGATTTAATCTGAAAAAGGAGTTGAGAAGAATTTGTCAACACATATACATAACCTAGTCATCTGACAGAAATAAAATAAACTAAAATATTAATACAAACTCTGCTTCAAATTCTTCCAACTACTGTATCCCATAAACTGACAATGGTTAAGAGCAGGAGTCCATAGACCTTTAAGAGCTCTGTTCTTTTTCTCCAAAATTTTGTGCTATATATCTGTCTTAAAGGAGAATAACTGAACAGCTGGTGACTGTGTCGGTCACCTCCTCAATTATGACCACAAGGAAACATAGTGTTTATATGTTTAGGAAAAACTACTCAAATTCCTTTTTGGCAGATAGTTAGACCCTACTGGTTCATAATTACTAGATAATAATAGTTTCTCAAACTTTTTCTTCTAAAACTCAAGAATTGCTCTTAAGAGTATAAGTCACAAGCTATTGGCTAGATATTCTGATTGAAAAGAATTTCGTAGATTGGATAGCCTAAAAGCACTGCACAAAAGGGACAAAACAATATTACGTTTTGTAAAATGATAGGATCTTAAGTAGTAAAATGGGTAGGAACCAGCTTAGGCAAGGGTTTGGAGATTAGTAGGAAACAGATTATTGCTATTCGAAACAGCCCTAAACTGGGAATGACCCAATTAATTGACTGCTAACAGGGGTCTGGAGAGCGTAGGATCTTCATGAATAGAAGAGAAAATAGCAAGGAGAATGCACAGGTGCAACCACGTGATAAATCTCACAAACATTATGTGGACATAAAGCTTGCCATGAAGAATGGCACACATATATACTTCACACGTAGGTTTCAAACACACTAAGTAAGTCTAGTATTAGCTTACAGGACTGGTGGTTTTTGTGGGAGGTGGAGAAAAAGAGACTTGAAGCAGGTCAATGAAGGTTTCTGGGATGATAATGTCCCATTTGTTGATTTTGGTAAAATAAATTTGTGTGGTTAAATCTCTGTGTTCACTTCATGAAATATACTCGCTTGTGTATTTTGTGTGGTTTCTGCCTTTGTCTGTAGGTATGTTATACTTTAATAATAACTTAAAGAGGAATGTGTATGTCAAGGGCCAAGATTAATGATGACACTTCTTAAAAGAAGATAAGACTTCTAAATGTGACTGTATGAGTCCTTCCAGCGCTAAGAAGCTAAGGCAAGAAGAGTGCCTCAAGGACAGCTTGAGCTGCACACAAATTCAAAACCAACCTGAATAATGATACTTCAGCAAGACCCTATAATACTACAGCCTACAGCCTTAATAATGATACTACATAGCAAGACCCTGTCTCAAAAACCAAACTAAAACAAATAACAAAAAACACAAATGAAATAGAGTGGAGAACTCAGAGAAGAAACATGCATATAGAATTTTATTAAAGCTACCAGTAGAAAATAAAAGCATCTTAGACTTCATATAGAAAAAAAATTTTGATAAAAAGAACTGATCATAAGGTTAAAAAAGTTCAACATGTTTGATTAGAAAACTAAAAATTTTATCAAAGGAAATCTTACTGAAAAGACAGTGTAAAACTGGGAGGAAATATTAGAAATATATTCAAACAAAAACCAAGTATTAAGAATACCAACAGAAAGTGGGAAAAATACTGGAAGCATTTCACAGAAAAAAAAAATGGCCAATGAAGACATAAAGATATAGTAAACATCAGTGATTACATAAATGTAAAATTTACCACACAGGTGTGTCTTTTTTAAACCTATTTGATAACTTATTAGCAAAATGATGAGTTAAAAATATTGAGTATTAGAGAAGACATAAATCCAAAATATTTTCTCTAAATATACCACTGAGGATGGTGGGTAGAAGGGTACAAACTGTCATAATGACTCTAGAAAATAGTTCACTGTCTCCCCATTTGGAATATTAACATATCCTATGTTCCAAAAATTCCATGGTTTGGTACATAAAATCTGGAACATCTATAATAATCAACACATACAATAATGTCCATGGATAAAGTATTTAAATTATAAAACCATAGGAACAATCTAAAAGTCCACTGATTAGAAACTGCATTAGGACGCTATGGTATATTCACACAGAGGAATATTTTTCCACAGTAAAAGGAAATAAACTATGATAACCATAACAGAATGAATAAAACTTAGAAATATACTGTCCCATAAAAAGAAAATCCCAAAAGATTACACACAGTGTATTTGACATAAAGTTCAAAAGAATGTAAATTTAAAATCTGAATTCACAAAAAAATTAACCACTTTGTGCTTGCTTCAGCAGAACATATACTAAAATTGAACAATACAGAAAAGATTGGTGTGGCCCTTGCATAAGGATGATATGCTAATTTGTGAAGAATTGCATATTTTTCATATCTTGAAGACATCATTGTAGCTAGTTAAAAGGTAAGAAAAGATCTCTTTAAAAAACTAGATTGCAGAAAAAATAATTTGATGTCTACACAATGATGCAAAGATGAACAATGTAAGACTAATAGGCATCAGTGAGAAGGAAGGAATCAATACAAATGATGTAAATAGAATATGGGCAGAAGTAATAGAAAAAAAGTTCCCAAATATGGGGAAACAATTTGACACACAGACAACCAAAGCATGTAGAATTCCAAATAACATCAACCCAATTAAAAACACACAGACACATAATAATGAAGATCCTAGAAATCCAACACAAGAACAATACACTAAAAGCTGCTAGAGAAAAGAAACAGATCTCATTTAAAGGAAAACCCATCAGAATAATGGCAGACTTCTCTTGACAAACCATCAAGTCAAGACGAGCATAGAGTAGAGTACTCTATGAAAACAAAATCCAGTCCAGACTACTATATCCTACAAAACTCTTTGAAGTTTGATGGAGAAGTGAAATACTTCCATGGCAAAGAACAACTAAAGAATTTCATGATGACAAAGCCAACCCTACACAGACTACTAAAAGATGTTCTAGAGTGGGACCAAAATGATCGGAACTCCATGAACAAGAACAGAAGGAACCCATTAAAAAGGGCAAACAATGAAACACAGGACAAAAAGAAGTAAACAACAGCAGGTAAATAACATGTTAACCGTTAAGTCAATATCTCAATTATAACCATCAATGTAAATGGACTCAACTCACCAATAAAAAGAAATAGGCTGACGCAGTGGATTAGGAAGCAAAACCCAACAATATGTTGTATACAAGAAACACACTTAATTCATAAATAAATTCATAGGCCGAAAGTCAAAGGATCAAAAACAATACTACATGCCCCAGAAAAAAGCAGGGATAACAGTCCTGTTCTCAGTCAGTCTGAACTTCAAACCAAGAATGACCAAATGAAACAAAGAAGACCACTACATACTGCATAGGGGAAAACTTCAAGAGTAAGAGGTAAGACTCATAAATATATACACGCTAAACATGGGAGCAACGAACCATATAAGACAAATCTTAATGGACATGAAAAATCTAATACACAATTGTAACAGGAGACCTTAACACCCCCTTATCCTAAAAAGGAGACAAAAAAAATCAGCAAAGAAGTAGCAGCACTGAACCAGAACTTGGAACAAATGGACCTGGTGGACATATACACAGTGTTCTACCCAGCTAACTCTGAATATCCATTTTTTCAGCTGGACATGGGACATTTTCTAAAACAGACCACATACTAGTCCATAGGCCATGCTTACGTCTGTGCAAGAAAAAGGAAATTATCCTATGCAGATTATCTGACCATAGTGCAATGAAACTAGAAATAAAGGACAAAAGAAACCAGCAAAAACCCTAAATACATGGAAATTAAACAAAACTCTGCTCAGCAACCAATGGTTATGGATGAAATTAAACAATATCTACAATTCAATGAAAATTCAAGCACAATTTATTGGAATTTATGGGATGCAATGAAAGCAGTGCTAAGAGGGAAATTTATAGCTGTAAATTCACACAACAGGAAAACAAAATGAGAACAAATAATTACCCTAATGCTGCACCTCAAATGTCTAGAAAAGGAAAAGCAAACCAAACTCAAAGCGCAAACATGGGAGGAAATGATAAAGATTAGAGCAGAAATTAATGCAACTGAGACAATGAAAATAATACAAAGAATTCATGAATCAAAAAGCTGTTTTTTTAAAGACTAAATAAAATTGATAAGCCCCTAGCTAACTTCATCAAGAGGAAAGAACAACTCAAGTTCAAGTAATAAGGCATGAAAAGGGTAAAACAGAAGAAATGGACAGATTCCTAGAAAGGTATATATTACTAGAAGTGAATCAAGAAGATATAAGAACCCTCAATAACAGCCAATTAAAAATGTAAAATGTAAAAAAACTACCAACAATGAAAAGTCCAGGTCCTGATGGTTCCAGAGCTGAATTCTATAAGAAATGTACAGAAGATATAATCCCTACACTCCTTAAACTCTTCAATGAAATGGAAAAGGAAGCAGTCCTCCCAAAATCATTCCTGGAGGTAAGTATTATACTGACCCCAAAACCAGAGAAAGATGCAATCAAAAAAGAGCACTGCAGGCCAATCTCCCTTATGAACATAGATGATAAAATCCTACCAAAGAGAATAGAGCAATCATCAAGAAGATTATCAACCGAACAGGGAGAATTCATCCCGGTAGTGCAAGGATGGTTCAGCATATGAAAATCTATAAATGCAACACACTATATCAATAGAGCCAAATCCAAAAATACCACGATCATCTCAATTGCTGCAGAAAAGGCTTTTGACAAAGTCCAACACTCATTCATGTTCAAAGCCCTACAGAAAATTGGAATAGATGGCCTCTACTTCAATGTGATAAAGGCCACCTATGACAACCTAACGTCTAACATAATTCTAACTGGGGAAAAACTAAAATCTTTTACTCTTAGATCTGACACAAGACAAGGATATCCTCTATCACCACTCCTATTCAATATAGTTCTGGAATCATTAGCTAAAGCCATTAGACAAGAGAGAGAGAAAAAAAAGGAAGAAAAATAGGTAAAGAACTTAAATTATCATTATTTGTAGATGACATGACACTCTGTTTGGAAGACCCAAGAACTCCAAGAAGCTACTAGAATTAATACACAAATTCAGTAGCATAGCAGGATATAAAGTCAATATTCAAAAGTCAATAGCATTGTTCTACACAGATAACAAACACAGTGAGAGGGAAATTAGAGAAACAATACCTTTTACAATAACACCATGAAAAATGAAATACTGAGGAATTAATCTAACTAAAGGAGTAAAAGATCTATTCAGTGAAAATTATAGTACTGTGAAAAAAGAGATCATAGAGGATTTCAGAAAATAGAAAGATATTCCCTGCTCCTGCATAGGAAGAACCAACAATGTGAAGATGGCCAAAATCCCAAAACTGTTATACAGATTTAGTGCAATCCCTATCAAAATACCACCAACATACCTCACAGATTTGGAGAATTTGTTCCTAAATTTTACTCGAAACCAGAAAAAAACGTAGAATAGCAAAGACAATTCTGGGCAACAAAGGCAAAGCTGACTTGGAATTATACTACAAAGCTACTGTAATAAAATCGGCAAAGTGTTCGCAACAAAACAGACATGAGAATCAACAGAATAGATTAGAATATGCACATAGAACTACAAACACACTCAGCCACCTTATCTTTGACAAAGGAGCCAAACATGTTCACTGAAACAAAGATAGCCTCTTTAACAAATGGTGCTTGAAAAACTGGCTCTCTACATGCCGAAAACCAAAAGTTGACCCAGGTCTATCACCATGCAGAAAACTAAGGTCAAAATGGATTATAATCTAAACATTAAAATAGAAACAATAAATCTCCTGGAAGAGAAAGTAGGAGGAAATCTTGAAGACATACGGGTAGGCAAACAGTTCATGAACAAAAATCAAACTGCACAGGAAGTACTTGAAAGAATTAACAACTGGGACATCCTCTTATTGAGAATATTTTTCACATCAAAAGAAATCACCAACAGAGTGAATTTATAAAGAACTAAAAAACATTAGGGCCCAAAACTTTAAGGACCTATTCCAGAAACGGGCATCTGAGATGAACACACACTTCTCAGAGGAAGGAATACAAGAAAGATGCTAATAAATACAGGAAAAATGCTAGCCATTTGTGAAGCCTCTGTTATAGGGAAATAATATAATTAAGCTTCTCTTCTGGATGTTTAAGAACTAAAGTTTGCAGACCAGAAATTATAGAAAAAGTGGAGCTATAAGAATAGCCAATAATTTGGCCCTAGCCCTTCAAGGTCAATGAGGACTCAGGACATAAGAGAATCTGTGCTGTGACATCCTGTAACTCAGTGGTGTCCCAAATTTTCTGATCAAGGAGATCATTGGGCCACAGAGGAAAGTGACTGATGATACAGTATGTACCTAAGAAATTCACCTAAAGAGAAAAAATTCTCTCAATCTTTCACAGAGAGCAAATTGGTCAAACCATGGTCATGACTCATCCAGATGGCTGACACTGACAGATGATCTACAACCATGTACAGCAGTACATGGTTTCGGGGCAAAATCTGAGGGGATTTGACTGACCTTGTCATATACAAAAGTTACATTTTTAGTTATATAAGTCTTTCTTTAACTTGGTCTTAACCATTGAGCAGAAAAGTATAAACATGAGGTATAAAAAGTAATGCCATATTAATATCCTGAGGTATACAAGGCTCAAGTCAACAATATCTGACATTTGCCAGTTCTGCTACTACAATCGACTATTGGACTATATTGGGTTACTTTGCTTAATTCAAGTATTTGACCTGGTGAAAAGGTCCTTTAAAGACTTCTCCAAATACATCTTCTCTAACAGCAATGTCAGAGATGGAACACCCATCTCTGACAAAACAAAACAAAAAAGGGGGATATAAATGAAGGAGCATTTTGTAGTGAAATACATATATATATATATATATATATATATATATATATATATATATATATATATGTAATTGCTAGGATAGACATAAAGATACATTCTCTTAGTTCAATGAGAACAAAGGTTTGTACTAATATTGTTTAGATAACATATGTCTGCATCTTGTACTGTAAATACCATGAAGACAATATGCAGTATATTAATTATTGTAACTGTCCTACTAACCTGTTTTGACACTGTTTCATTGGTATTTTGTCTCATTAAAATTAATAAATAAATTAACTACTTCATTTCAGTGGTATTTAACGCAAACGTATGGTTCTTCTTTATTTGTTTTAATTTTTTTTTATTTTAAAGAAAATAGAAAAATAATATATAAGACATTAGAAATACACAATTAAAAAGAAACCAAGATGACAGGTATTCGGCAGCAGTTGTTATGTTGCACACTGCTGTCTTCAATGTTGTTGCTCGGATTACTAGATAGAAGTATATAAAATTCGTCAAAGTAAAAATTTTAAGCATTAACTGCTACTTCAAATTAGCAGTGCAATCATCTTAGCTATCTATGTATGTACACACATGATTTTTCCCCTTCCTTTTTTCCTTTCTTTTCTCCTTTCCCTTGTCCCAGTTGTTCATTCCTGTTGCTCATTTTCCTTCCTTCTTACTGTATCTACTGGACCTTTTGGATCTTATTTACTCTTCCAGGTTCTAACACTAGGGAGACGTTATGATGTTTACACATGTAGGTCTGATTTATTTCATGTATGAGTATGGTCTCTAGTTGCACCCATTTACCTATAAAAGGCTCAGGTTTTTCTTCCTTTATAGCTAAATAATTCCATTGTGTAAAAATGCCGCATCATTTTTATCCATGAATCAGGTGATGGGCATTTGGGTTGTTTCTAAGATTTAGTTATGGCAAACCGTGCTGTTATAAACATGGGTGCACATATGTCACTGTGGTATGATGATTTCAGTTCTTCTGGAAAAATATCCAGAAGAGGAATTGCTGGCTTAAATGGAATTTCTAATCCTAATTTTTTTAGGAGTCTCCACACTGATTTCCATAGAGGTTGTATCAGTCTACACTCCCACTAACAGTGAAGAGGGATTTCTTTTCCTCAAAAACTTCTTCAGCATTTGTTCTTATTTGATTTCTTTATGACAGTTATTCTTTTTGGGGTAAGATGGCGTCTCAATGTTGTTTTAATTTGCATTTCTCTAATGACCAATGATGTCATATATTTTTTCATGTGTTTATTTGCCATTTATATTTCTCTATCTGAGAGGTACACATTAACCTCAGATGCCCATTTTGGGGTTTGGTCTTTGAATTTTGGGGGGCTGATTTTTTTTAGTTCTTTATATATTCTGGGTAGAAGCCCTTTCAGTGACTGTTGGTTAAGATTTTTTCCCAATTTGTATGTTTAGATTCTGTTGCTGATTTCTTTTGATGTTCAAAAACTTTTCAATAAGATGAGATACCAGTTGTTGCTTGTTTGAAGTACTTCCTATGGAGTTTGGCTTTTATTCATGAACTTTCTACCTACCTCTATGTTATCAAGGAATCTACCTACTTTCTCTTTCAGTGGATTATTAAATTTATTTTGATTTTAGTTTAGTGTATGGTGATAGACCTGGATCTAGTTTTATTTTTCAGCATGTGGAGAACCAGTTTTTCTAGCATCATTTATTAAAGAAGCTATATTTCTTCCAATGAGCATCTTTGGCCCCTTTGTGAAACATTAGGTGGCTGAGTATGTTTATAGTTATATTTGTATCTTTTAATCTGTTCCATTGATCCTTAAGTCTGTGTTTGTTTGTTTGTTTGGCCAGTGCCATGCTGAGTGTATCACAGTAGGTTTGTAGTATAATTTGAAATCAGGGATTGAGATGCCTCCTGCCTTGGCTTTGTTGCTCAGGATTGCCTTTGCTGTTCTAAGTCTTTTCTGGTTCCATGAATTTTATGAATGTTTTCTCTACATCTGTGAGGTACGCTGATGGTATGGTAATCAAGATTGCATTAAATCTGTGTAAATTTTGGGAGTATGGCTATTTTCATGATGTTGGTTCTTCCTGTCCATGAGCAAGGAATATCTCCCTACAAAATGTATTGTTCCAATGCAAAAGCACTAACACTGTATAAAAAAGAAAGTCAAGTATTGCCAGAAATAGGACTCAGCGTGCTATGCCTGGGGGAGGGCCAGGCCGAAGTGTGCTGTGGCCCATGTGGCTACATAAGAAGCTTGTCAAGGTTGCAGCTTCCTGTGCAGTTGACTAAGTTTACGGGTACTTGCTTGTTTCATTACTGAAAGTGATCAACTGTTTAAACAAATGGATAAATACACTGCTCTCCTGTGCCTCATATTTCATCAGCAGCTTCTTGCAAGTATTAAAGGTAATTTTTACAACAGATTCTTCAAAACCCAAACTGTCAAAACCAGCTCTAGTGGGAACAACTGCATCTTTTAAACTTTATTTGAAGTAATAAAAAGCAGGGGAGGGAAAAAATGGCTAAGACAAAATGGCAAAGGGCCTCTGAAATCAATGTTACACTTGAATTTATTCATATGGACTCTTGCAAGTGAGAAAACCGGTCAATTTTCTTACAGCAGAACATTTTGCCTTGTGGTAAGTAGAGGAGAAATAATTACAGTTCCTGACAAGAGCTGACAACCCAGGACCTGCTTAGGCAGACTCAGCTGCCAGTGTTTGACCTCTGACATGCATCCTGGCCCCACCCCTGGGGCATGCTAAACTGCAGATTCAGACTGGGCGTGGTGGCATTGCCTGTAATCCTAATTCTTGGGAGGCTGAACACAGGCAGATTACTATGAGTCCAGTCTACGTAGTGAGACCCTATAGGCCCCATAGACTCTTACTAAAATACAAAAAAAAAAAAAAAAAAAAAAAGCTGTCATCCACCTCTTTTAGGAAGTATTCTCCGATTACCCAAATTCTACTGCTGCTCTTTAGAGGGCTTAGAGAGTGTCCCGCAATTAATGTTATCCCAGCAGGGCTCCTGAACAAAAAAACAATCTGTATTTACTAGAAGATAATATAATGTGGTGGTTAAAGATGAGATTTAGGAATCAAAGAAAGGGCTGGCCAAATAACTCACTTAGGCAGACGCAATGGACTGGGGTTCGATCCCAGGCCTGCCATGCCAACCCCTTCCCTGGGGCACACTGAACTGCAATTAATACCAGCTCTTTGGGAGGCTGAACACAGGTGGAGCACTATGAGTCTGATCCATGTAGTGAGACCCTGTAGACCCTTACTCAAATACAAAAAAAATCAAAGAAAGCAGTTACACTGAGCCAAATATTGTTCTATTTGCTTATAAATGCATAACATTTTTATTACTATATGCTAAGACTGAACAGAAAAAATTATTAATCTTACCAAAACCTCAAAGGTAGGTTTAATTACTAACCCCACCTTACAAATAAAGGCACAGAGAAGTAACTTGCCTGGTTACAGCACTTGCTACATGCAGGGTCAGAGTTGGAAACTAGCCCGCTGCCTGCCAGGCTTGTCCTCCTAAGCTTAGGTCGTCTTGTGCTCCCAGGAACTCATGGTACAATTCCACCAGCTCAGCTCCGCACCCAATGGGCCAAAAACAGTGCTGAGCATCCTGGCACAGGGCAGGGAAACTGAACAGGGAACAACCTGGGCTCCAGCCTGGACCCGAAGATGACATCTGAGCAGGCGGGCTAAGATCATTATCTGTCTTGAGGCTCCAGTTTTCTTTGTAAAATGAAAACTTGGACCTGATGGTCTCCAAAGACCTAGCGCTGATGCTTTATGAGCCTGGGATTCCTGGCTTGCTGTCATGCAAGCAAGACCATTTGGGCTCTGCATGGGCCAGTCTGCTCCCTCCTGCTGAACTCAGTGTCTTGCATTTGTTTCTGCTTCCTATAAATCAGAGAAAAATAACAGGGGCAAATAATCTTCCTGAGAGACTGGGAGTGATCCAGTGGCTGCTCTGTACGCTTTGAAGAACTTAGGATCATTAACCAGAGAGAGCTACCTGCCAAGAGAAAGATGGAAGGAAGCTAGACAAGGGGGAGAAATGACCTCACAAAACCTGGCTATGCTCACGTTACAAGGGCATCTCTAGTACTTAAAGGATTGACAATATTACTGCAACAAGATGAGCCAGCTCCTCAAAGAGCTGCAGACCGCTATGCTGTGAAGGCCAGAATGGGGCAGAGAAAGTGCGGCAGCCAAGGCTGTCTACACTCAGGGACGCTGGGCAAGAAGGGAGGCAGCTCAGGCCAGCACTTCCACACCAGCAGGAGCTCCTCCGGGGCCAGCACCACAGCCTGAGTCTATGCAACCCAGTGATCTTAAAAGCATTACTGTGCAATTAACAGAGCACCTATGAAGCAACTATTTCTATCAGAAATTTGTTTTCATCCAATTTTAGAGGAAAAATTCAAATAATGGGATTCCTGTCAAGGGCCCTGGCTACTTTAATGAGAGGCTGAATACAGTTATGTAACAGGATTTCCAACTCAAAATTCTTTTTTTTTAATGTATTTGGTATAGAGTCTCATAATGCAGCTTGGACTCATAGTGATCCTCCTGTTTTCAGCCTCTCTAGCACTGGGATTACAGGTCTTTGCCACCATGCGCAGACTGAGTAACCAGCTCAATGTCCCCAGGGTTGGGGCCAGTATGGCATGCAGTGCTGGGGATCAAACCTAGGTCCCTGCACTTGCCTAATCAGGCACTTAGTCCACTGAGCTATCTCACTGGCCTTCTATTGTTCTTTTTTAAATGTATTTAGTTAAGATTCTACAGGGTCTCATACTCAGACCGGACTCACAGTGATTCTCCTATTTTCAGCCTCCCAAGAGCTGAGATTACAGGCATGCACCACCATGCTCAGTCTGAGGTGCTGATGGGGCAGGAGAGCACACCGGAGATCAAACCCCAGTCCCTGCCCCTGCCTAAGCAGGCACTATAGTCTACTGAGCTAGCTGACCGGCCCTATTTTCTTAAAATCACCAAATATTTATGTTTTCATACAAAGGGATTCTGCCAAACTGTCTTCATTTGTTTGTATCTCAGGCCATTGACACTCAACGGGCTCCACAGTGCTGAATATCTTAATCAGTTTAACAATAACCCACAAGCGTTGGACCAACTCGTGGTGCTGAGTACACAACAATTGAATCCTTTAGAAAAACAGGCGCAGCCTTCTGGCTGTGTTCCTGCAGCGCTGCCACGTGCGCTGGTGCTACCTTGCCACCATGTGTGTTTGGCGTGCTGCATACTGTCGAAAGGTAGCTGGCCGAGAAAGGGAGAGGACGTGGGGCTAACCTCCAGCTTGCCCTCTGGCACCAGCCTCCTGCCCCCAAGCTCAGTCCAGTGCCACCCAGTGTGGTCTTTGCACTGTGGCAGGCAGGCAGCGGTGCCTCCCTGGCTGTGCTGGTGCTGCAGGCTCCGCTCATGCCAGCGCTCAAAACACCTCCTTTCCTCTTGTCAGTTTACATGAGTCCCTCTAGAATAAGTAGACTATCTACTGGTATTTTAACCAAGCTAGTATTAGGTGGAGTGCTTGAATGGACTGTTTCTAAAATCCCAGGCCACCCTCAAAGGATTAAGATCTCTTACACAACAGCAGCATAAACAGGAAATGGGAGCAACCTTTTGAGTGATTCCTTGGAGAGGGACAGAATGTATTTAGTTGACCCTCAGTTTGTCCTAGTGTGTAAGGAAAATATATTTAATGACCTTCCATCTAAAGTATGGTAGCTACCAAACGTGTTTGGCAAAATTCAGAATAACAAAAGCTCTGAGAAAAGCACACTGGATACTTAGCACCTCTGATGAGCTGTCCCCTGCGCGGATGGCAGCTTTGTCACCACTATTACATCACTCATCTCGAGGCTCCT
The DNA here is from genome assembly GCA_004027165.1 of Ctenomys sociabilis. Classification (NCBI taxonomy): domain Eukaryota; kingdom Metazoa; phylum Chordata; class Mammalia; order Rodentia; family Ctenomyidae; genus Ctenomys; species Ctenomys sociabilis. Next base: position 23,586 of record PVKA01032514.1, read on the forward strand.
GACTTTTCCAGCAGCAGATCAGATTTACCCTGGTTAACTGACATTCCCTTTATGTCCTATTGGGATCAATAACTACCAGAACCGTTCATGCTGGATTTCCTGGTTCAGTTTAGATTTCAAATATACTGTCCTCTTGCCTCTAAAAAGTTCTCAATGTTTATTTAGAAAATATGGTCACCATAATAAAGGCATTCTCCTCACAAAAATATCAGCAATGCCAGAGCCACATCTTCATTACGGCGCCCAGATTTGGTTTGTAGGCATCTAAAGGAAAACTGGCCAGTGTGCCCAGGGCCTGGGCCCTTTCCTGGGTCTCATTAAAGAAGAGAACAATGTGTTTGCTACTGAACAATTTAGAACTCAAATGGACTCTTCTATGGTTCCACAAGAGAATTTTTCAAGGCACAGGAATTACTACTTGGTGGAAGGTACACGATCTGGAAAAATTGAAGCCATGACGTTTTCCAACTGCCAAACTCCCACACTCTGGCTCCTGAGACATATCACATTCACTATTAAAGTGTCACCATTTATAATTTGGTGCTAAATCTCTCTGAAATATATTACTCAACATGGTCTACTTATCCACTGATACCTTAGTACATTAAAACATAGGGAGGAGATAAAGAAGGTGTCAGTGATAAAAGTTATCTAATCTCAACCTGAAAATGAAGTCATTATTTCACTCCTGTACCAGGAAAAGAAAGCCTAAGGATTGGGTTTAGTAAGTAAGCTCAGCTCAATGCTTGCAGCCTTTATGAAGGGAAAATTGGCTGCCTCTAGCTTTACTTTATGCCTCCAAAGTACTTTTGTGTCCCTTGGCCCCAGGGTTCCTCACTCTGAATACTTAAGAGCATGGAATAAAAAGAGAAAAATTATACTTGCAGGGAGAGTTTATGATGTTTGCCGCTTGCCTGAATCTATAAGGAGCTCCAATTTTTCCTCCCACCTCCTGACCATGTAAGGCGGGAAACAATTCAGTCTTAATGGCAGGACTATGCAAAGAAGAGCTACGGAGTTACACGCTTCATCCTCAGGTCAGCTGGCCAGAGCCTGTGAGCAGCCAGGAAGAAACTTCAAAATGGGGAAATCTTAAATTACCATTCCCAGGAGCTGTGAGTATTTCAGCAAGATAGGGAATAAGCTATAGATGCTGACTTGGATGTGTGCAGTTTGCTTTGGACTTTTTTCTTGCTTACTTATAAAACTTTAAATGTGAGCTTCTAAATTACAGCAATTCAATAAAAATCTTCAGACCTTTGGGCTTGGCTTCCTCGCTCTAGCAGGCTGAGTCACAGAATAAATAGCAGCCAGTGCAGCGGGCAACTCCCCTCACATTAAGAATTGCATTGTTCTCCTCTGCTCCCACCTCATGCAAAGGTCATGCCCTGCTCACTCTGACAGAGGACAGCCAGGAGGATGCATCCCGCCCAACACTTGCACAGCTAATAGAAGAGAGTGAACCACTGCAGAGTTCCAGGAATGAGCTGCCTCAAAACCTTCCAGAGGAATTGCTGAGTGGCTATGGGAGTGGACTTTAGAGGCACCCAGGCCTAGACCCAAGTGCTGACACTGTAGCCTTGGGTGTGTTACTCACATTCACTATTAAAGTGTCACCATTTATAATTTGGTGATAAATCTCTCTGAGCACTGAACA
>PVKA01032515.1:0-25240 GCA_004027165.1 Ctenomys sociabilis
AGACAGACAGTCTGGCCTGAAGGAAGTGAGAAATACCTGAGGGGACTAAGGATGGGGTGGCTTTAGTGCAATGGGGAGCTGGCCACATTGTGGCCCAGGACCCCAAACTCTGGTAGAAACTTGTTAGAAATGTAAATTCTGGGCCCCACCCACCTATTCAATGAGGGAATATTTGTGACATTCTTTGGAATTGGGTCAGTGCGTGTGTGCATGCTTTTACTTTAAAAGAGCATTTAGGAGGAGTTGAAGGAGCATAATAATGTTACTAGACAAATATTTAGAACTTCTGTGTGCTAAGCATTAGGGGTAGAGCATACATCAAACACAGTGTCTGCTGCAGCAATTTACAGAGAAGGAAGACATTAAATAAATATTGCTGGTCAGCACTCTGTGGGGATTCTTAAACACCAGGCTCACCTTTTGCAAGACGTTAAGCTGATACTTGAAATACACATACAAACACATACAGAGTCGGGCAGGGAGTGCTAGGCAGAGAAAACAGTGGACAGAGGCTTAGAGGCCAGAAGAGCCCCTCTCTCAGTCCAGTCCTGTTGGAATATGGGGCACCATCAGAGAGGAGTGCAAGGTGGGGCAGGGGCCATGGGACCACTGCCTGCGTGGTTGTGGGCCTGGTTGGGATCCTTTATTCTTAGCCCACCGAGGAGCCTTGGAGGGGCTTTTAACAAAGAATCTGAGCAGGAAATGTGCAGAGACAGAATGTCCTGCCTGTCATCTCTGGTCAGACAGCATTGATCCAGGCTGGAGGTAGAGGTGTCTGCTCCCTGCTGCTTCTGTGGTGAGAATGTCTCTATTGATTATGCCTTTAGGGGTAGAAGCCCAGACATTAATTCAGAAACCGTGTGCTCGCACATTACTCTTTCCTTAATGTATGAGAAACTGAGGAACGGAGGGTTGAGTTTGATTGACTGTGATAAAGTGAAGCACCCTAGTCACATGGACCATGAGAATGTGGATGGACAATCTTTCTGGCTCAGCCAGCAGCAAGGAGTCCAGGCACTGCTACAGGTGTGGGGACACCACAGGAGCAAAGTGGGAGCTTATTCGTGGAACTTACTTGCAAGTTGGAGCTTCAGAGACTTGCACTGATTTCCACCCTTTTGTTCTTAATTTCATGGACACTGACCCTACAAAGGTACAGGGTCTCACTATGCAGCTCAGATTCATAGTGATTGTCCTTTTTTCAGCCTCTCTGGCAGTAGGATTACAGTCATACACCACCATATCCAGTCTGAACGACCAGATTGGCATGCCTGTGGGTGGAGCCAGCATGGTATGTGATGCTGGAAATCAAATCTGAGTCCTTGTGCTTGCCAAAGCAGGCACTTAGTCCACTGAACTATCTTGCTGATCCCCAAATCAACATTTTATTTATTTATTTATTTATTTATTTATTTATTTATTTATTTACTTAGTGGTACAGGGGATTGAACTCAGAACCTCACTCTTGCCTGGCAGGCACTTATGCGGCCCCTCCCCCAAGTACTTTCCTCCCTATCTTCCCTACTGGGGATTGAATTTATGGTCTTCAGAGTGAGTTACATCTCTGGCTCATATATTTTGTTCTTATTTTTATTTTTTAAACTTTGAGACAGTGTCATGCTAATTTATGAAGTTTCCCAGGCTGAGCTTGAACGTAATGTCCTTTCTTCATCCTCCTAGAGTCCTGTGATACCATTCCTGGCTGAGGAAAAAAAGTCTTTTATTTATGTATTTATTTGGGATAGAGTGTCACTATACACTCAGACTCATAGTGATCCTCCTATCTCAGCCCCTCCAGCCCTGGGATTACAGGAACCACCACGCCCGGTTTCAGTGGCCTGCATGGCATGCTGGAGGTTCTGGGACCAGTATGAAAACTTTCAGAAGGTATTTTTGAAAACAAGATTAAGAATATATTTAGGTGATTAAAGTGGGAACTCCATGGTTGCGTGTTAGTTGGTGTTTTTCTGACTGGTTACTCTTCTATTCAGTCTCCATCGATTACGACCATACACTTGGAGTTGAGTTTTGCTTTGTTACCGCAGGAACCCATTGTGTTTTCATACTTGGACTTACTCCCGAAGCTCCGTGCGGGAGGCCCCTACTTCTCTGCTCAGCCCCACTTCTGGGGGCCCCTAGCACACAACATTCTGTTCCTAACATCTGTGTCTTACATCACATCCAGGTCTTGCTCTGTTACTTGCTTCCTGTATCCCATGTTCAATGCCAACAATGCTTCCTCTTCACTTGTTTTCTACAGTGAAATCAAATTTCAGGTCAAGGTTTATGTACTCTAGAAAGCTGACCTAACTTTTCTAACTAGATTATATTCAAGGTTTCCACATTCTTCTATTTCCAGACACCTTTCTACTTGCAGCACTTCAGAACTCCATAATCTCATACTCATCAGTGCAATGGTTTTCAGCCTGTGACCTCTTCCCTCGGCAATGGCTTCAGTGATGCCCAGAACGTGTTAGCAATGCACATTCTCCCACCTCATTCCAGTGAACCAGCAACTCCAGAGGAAATGGGGTCCAGAAGTCCATGTCCTCTGAGGGGTCTGGTTGATTCCAGGCCACGGCTGAGGTTCACATTGGTCACGATGCCTTTCTCTGTCATGGTTGTCACTTTCATCAGAGCAGGACTGAGTTGTTCCTCACCTGGTATCTTCACTTCTTACCCAGCACATATTAGGCAGTCAATTGACAGTCATTTAGTGAATGAATGAATGAGCTCGTTTGATTTTTAAAAGCATCTTTAAAGGGGTATTATTTCAGTTTTACAGGTAAGTAAAAACAGCTGACGCCATGGGAGCTCTGAGGCCCGGTAGGCAGATGTGTGACAGGTCCAATGTGGTTTACAAGTTTTCTCTTTGGAGAAAATACCTACTGTGTGGCATCTCCAGTCAGAAAATATCTGTTAAACAGATTCCAGTGCTATTTAATGGGCAGAGTTAGGGAAAAGTGGCAGGGATCTACCAATCTGACAGAAACTTGTTTTGCTTCCTCCCTTACTTAAGCAATTTATTTATTTATTTATTTATTTATTTATTTATTTATTTATTTATTTATTTATTTATTTTTGTGGAACTGGGGATTGAACTCAGGCCCTTGCACTTGCCAGGGAAGTGCTTATTCCACTGAGCCATCTCCCTGGCCCCATGAACACTTACTGAGGTTAATATACCAGTCAGCTCTTCCTAGCATGATCAAAGTCAATACTATTTCACAAAGCTAATACTATTTGTATATCTACCTGCCTACTGCTCGCTCATATTGTGCAAAAATTCTATGTATGGACATTTAAAACTGTTAGGAAGACAATAATATAATGAGGAGAATAATAATCAGATAAATACACCATTTTCAATTGGAAAATACAGATTTCTCTTACATATTTGCATGTTGTTAATGTGGAAATTATGAGAGCTATTCTTCATAAGGCGGCCTATAGCAACAAAGTAATAGTTATATTTTATTTTCCTTTGAATTATTTACCTAAAACCATTTAGGATGTTCTATACTCTGTGCATGCAATTTATTGGAGAATAAAATATCTAACAAGAAAAACTGTCTCCACATTTTTAACTCTTCCAAATGTTTTTTCAGAGCATGAAATTTTAGTTGTATTTTCTTTTTAAAAATCATTTTCTTTCAATCACCCCTCCCACTTCAAAAAATTACCATTGTTCAAGAAAAAGAACAAAACAAAACAAAGCCAAAAAAAAAATAAATAAACCCTCCAACAAAACAGCTGCACTTGGCAGCTGGCGTGAAATGATGGCCCAGTGGAGCTGGGGAATTTGCACAATTAACAGCTATACATAGATCTCCTTCCAGGATGGAAATGTTGAACGGTGCACCGCCAGCCTGGCCCATGTGACAGACCGATTAAAATCTTATTTACATTTTTCAGAACTTGGAAATCCAATATTTCTTATTTAATATTTATTTCAGGGATTAGTTTGATACCTAGCCTGGCTGTCTCAGCAGAGCTTGTTACGCCCAATTTGAACATGTTCCCTCCACTCAATCTGCCTGCATCTTAAGACCTGTAGTTGTAGGATTTTATAATGATGATGATGGAAATTGTGTTTTTCTCTAAAAAATTTACTTACTTATTTGATATGGGGACTGGCTACACAGTTCAGACTCATAGTGATCCTCCGCTCTCAGCCTCCCTAGTGCTGGGATTACAGGTGTGCAGCACAGCACCCAGTTTGGGGGCATGTACAGTGCATCCAGGATTCGGGGGCTGGTAGGGCAGGGAGTTCTGGGGACAGAACTAGGGTCCTAGGGCTTGCCAAGCAGGCACTTCAACTGCTGAGCTATCTCCGCAGCCCAGAAGCTGTGTTTTTATAATTAGTTTTTTTCTTTCTTTTGTTTTGCAATAAATGGAATTCAAACTCAGGACCTTGCGCTTGCCAGGCAGGCATTGTCCCACTAAACTGTCCCCCTGGCCCCTATAAGGATGATGGGACTTTATCCATCAAAATTCCATATCTGGTAGGAACCTGTTACATGTCTTAAAAATACTAAAACAGCATGTTTCACAAAGGAAACTGAAAAGATGGTCACTAAATGATTTTCTAAATGTAATGCAATTCTAAATGCAGTATAGTTTACTAAGTTGGATCTTGGAATATGAAAGGACATGATGGAAAAACTGGTGAAATCTGCTAAATTCTGGGATTTAGTTAATAGCAGTGTGCCAATATCAGCTTAATAGTTATGAAAAATGTTCATTAGATTTTGATAGAGATATAATGGAAACTTCTAAGGCTGAACCTCTCCCTTCTCCCAGCTCAAGAGAGTATGTGAGGGTTTGACTGACCACTGGAACTCTGAACTTGTCTTTTGTGGATCAAGGCTGCGGAGAATGAACAAAACCTCGCAAATCAGGCACCATGGATAAATTCAGAGAGCTTGACACATGCCTGTCACTCTGTAATTGTGTGGTCTGTGGTCAGTTCCTTCATCTGACTATCCAATTTTCTTTCTGCATGTTGAAAGTATTATTTATCTTGTATAGACAATAAGACTACTCTTAAAACAAAGTTAAAATGGAATAGTGCTATAAAAGGCCAGTAATCAATGTGTTCTAGAAACATGGGCCACCCAGCCATCCCCTACGTGATTAATGTCGGTAGTGAATGGTATTGCCCCGTCTCCAGTCTTCAATAATCGGAACTACAGTGCTTTATCAAAGATGGAAGGACAAGGCCTGCCCTAAAAGTATGGCCAACTCCGTGTTTTATCCTCCCCTGGTGGACGCTCTAAGTACTGCAGCCTTTTCTTGGCATTCAGTGTGTGCGAGGGACAGCTCCTGACAGCTCCTTGGTAGTGTGGAAGCTCTTCCCCAAGCTCTGCCTGGATTGCCATGCCATTCACTGTCCTTTCCTTCTGGGCTGCAGATGCCTTGAGGCAACACTGTTCTGTTAAATGTGTCGTTTTCTGAGAGCACTCTAGTGCACCCATCTTATACCTCCAGGGTTTGCTTTGTGACTCTTTCCTTTTCTGATTTACTTCAGCACACTCAGCATAAATAAAGCCTGCAGTGGCAGGAAGCAAAAATATGATAATTCAGCTGAACGGTGGCTCAAGCACTGTCTTACCAAAGAGGCATAGCAATGGATTCTCCCTTGTGGGAAGACTCCTTTCGACATTTATTTTTGTGAGCTTTCACTGTATTCTCTTTGGATGGTGGAGCAGCAATTGGGCTGAGGAAAGAGACCTTTCAGCCCTTTGGTTAGCTTCCTGGCTTTGATCTTCTTCAGCTTGATACCAAACAAGAGGCATTCCCACTGTCACTTCACCTGTGACACAACTGTACATGAGAACTTCCTACTGCAGAGGAGGGATAGAGATCTGGGGACCAGGGGTCCTACCAGAGAAAGAAACACTGGGCTAAAACTCCTTGTACTCAAGGAAGTGCTGGGGAAGGACATGTGTGCTGCAGTGGCTCTCGGTGGGCACATGGGCCAAGCATATGAGCTGGAGTCCTTTCAACAGAATTGTTTAATTACAGTGTTGGCAATTGGAGGTAAATAAGTGGACTGGGAGTCACAATTCTGGGCACTTGTCTCTAAATGGCTCAGAGTCTCTGCATCAGTGAGGCCCAGGTCACTTTATTAGATAGTGCAAGCTTACTTGATGTTTGTATGATTCCTACATGCCAACCTCTAATAAGGTGCTGTATTTACATCTTTTCAATTTCCCAACAGTACTAGAAGGTATTGTTCTTTAACAATATCTTATACAAGGAGGAAACTGGGGCTCAGAGAAGTTAACTTACCTAAATATAACCACAAGGATAGGAGATGAGTATTTTGTTTATTCAGATGTATAGCTGCATACTGTCATTCAGCAACCCTTTAACATGACTGAGTATTTTGTATTCTCATCACATGGCACTCCTCAGTCTTTACATATAATCCCCCCCCCAGAGGCTTTGGAATTGGCCTCACATTGCTTTTTTGATCCAACTCTAAGCAGTCATTATTTCTTGATTAGGGTTGGCACAAAAGATAAATCCTATTTTGTGAATAAATGTTTTTTAAAGGGAAAGAGGAAAAAATTATCCCTGGGTAAGCATAGTAAGGGAAATGTCACAGAAGAAGCAGACCTTGATCCTAGCCTTAGCACATGGATATGAGTCCTGGCTAAGCAGAGTTAATTAAGATAGTAGCTTACTTCCTAAGATTTTGCTATATGCCAGGGCTTGAGAGTGCTATTAGTTTGCTTAAAGCCCATAGCATTTCTCAGAGATAAGTCATTAGCATGCCCACTTTACAGAAGAAAAATGGAGGTGTAGAGGGTAGCTTGAACAAGTAGCTTCTTAATGAGCTCACAGGCCACTCCAGGTGAAGCCTGAGTTATAACCGAGATACAAGATGGAGAGCCTGCCCTCTTAATTGATTCATCATATAATTTGAAAAGGGCAAACATGTCTGTCTACTGATGTATTCTAAGTGTCTTTGAGGTGCTTCTTAGAGAGTGATGAATAAATATCTTCTTTCTTTGGAAGGATAAATAGGGAAGATTTTTCAGAGAGGAGAAATAGCTAAGTGATGATGCAGGGGAAGACATGCCAAAGATATGCTAGAGGGTGGGCAAGAGTTGAACACATGTTTGGCAGCCTGGCCTGGGGTAAGCCTGAGGAATCTGGACTTTCCTGCACTCTTGTTATCCAGGTGATTGGTCTGTCCCTGTTCAGATTTGCAGAAGCCATGGCTTCTGTACTTTGTGGTCTCACGTAGAGTTGAATGTGATTGCTCACAATGGATTGCACCACAGCAAAAGGATCTCTCTCCAACTTGTTATGGAACCTCTGAGTTAACATACATGGTGCTTTTATAGAGTTTGAAAGGTTTGGGATTTTTGTGGAGGAAGCTAGCATCGGGAGGAAAATGGCATAATATCCTGGAAAAGAGTAAACAAAATACACAAGTGTAACAAGCTCTTGTTTATTGATAGCTAATTAGTTTGTTTTTCAAAGCTCTAATTACCATACAGAAAAGATTAGGTCACTGTAAGACCATACTGCGAAATTTCTCAGCAATTCATATTTGATATATATTAAAGGTATTTCGACACATTATGCTATCACACAGAATGCCTTATCTAGAACTGAGGAAAGAAAATTAATCATCAAATGATCTTTAATGAGAATTTAACTGTACATAAAGATAGGAGTGGATCATATTCCTCCTATAGTATTTGCCCCCTACTCTTCACAATATGTATTTTTCCCGGAGATCTGGTTATCTTGAGAAAAATATTCTACTTCAAAAAATGGAAATAATCCAGATGGTGTTTAGGGTGTAGCTACTGATCATCAAGAGAAATGGTTCCTGGGCTACCAAGGGTCTGAGAATGTGAAAGTTAAAATCCATTAAAAGGCAGAGGAAGTGGCCTGTGAGGCCGGTGGCTTTGTGAACGTGAGCATGACCTTGATGTCTAGGGGGAGACACAGTCATCCAACCTCTCTAAAGAAATTTGGCTTGTTTAACTCAACGGTATTTTCACTCACAATACATTTCTCCCCTGATCTACTTTCAAGCAGAGGAGACAGGAACAGTTTTGAAGAAAACCGAAGTCGAACATTTGCTTGATTGTATCCTCCCAGCGATCAATGCTTTTCAGATGGATAAAACTGGGAATGAAAACTAGCAGTCTGACAAAATAAAATAATTTCATTAATGAATGAGTCTATGGCTGGAAGCCAAATACACACTGGGGTCTCATTGGAAGACTAACCAGAACTAAAGAGGAGGAGTTTTCGTGGGAGCTTCTCTCAGGGATAGCTGTATATAAATATGCTAGAAATGAGTGCTGGTGGGCATGTTTAGGACAGCATTTGGTATGTACCCTGGGAAAGAGAGCAACGATGTGACAGCAGCAAGAGCTGAGTCAGACAGTTTTCTAAAAATTATCTCAGTGGAATCCTCATAACAATTCACATTGAGTGGGAAATTATTGTCTTCCCTTGTAGATGGGGAAATTGAGGCTCAGATGGATTATATCACTAGCTCTAGGCCCTTCAAAGAGAAAGTGGAATAAGGTTTTAAGCTCAAATCATTCTCTTCATTGGCAAACTGTTGATGGACAGCGCTTTACAAAGCCTGTTTGCCTCTTAACTGCATCCCATTGTGCGTGCTGGACTGAAGCTGCCTTCGCAGGGAATTCTCTTGAGTTCCTGCTCCTGTTTTTCTTTTCTTTTTCTTTTTTTTTTTTTTAGTGCAGCATGCACTATTTATTCATTATATACTTGCTGTTTTTAAAATTTATAAAGCTTTTTTTAAACACCTAACATAGGGGGCAGAGTTGAGAAACATAATTAAGAGTCAAATTCTCATAGAGCTCTTCTTCTTGTTAGCTGCAAACCTGTCACTCAGAAAGCTGCACGGCCTCCAGAGGCCCCAGTTTCCTCATTTGAAAAATGGGATTTAAACCACTGCTGGGTGCATATTTCTGTAAGATTTACTGAGTTAGTGCTTGAAGCACCTGGTCCCTCAAAATGTATATGTTGGGGCCGGGGAGATAGTGCAGAAGGAAGGCGAACACTGTCATTGCAAGTGTGTATTAATAAAAAATGAGGGGCTGGAGAGATGGCTCAGTGGAATAATCACTTCTCTGGCAAGTACAAAGGCCTGAGTTCAATCCCCAGTTCTGCCAAAAAAATAAAAAAATGAATAAATGACCACAGAAGTGCAATTGTTTGCTCAGCCTTTCCTGAGTTATTTGCTCACTGTGACCTCTTGAAGTATGCAACTCTATGGATGGTGATTTTGACTGGTTTGTGAAGCTGTTGATAGAACATAATAACATTTGTTTCTAAGCTTTAGCCCAACAAAATTGTTCTTGGTTGATTGCCAAAATGTGTGCCATGGTGAAAAACCAAAACAAAATAACACATAGTTTCCTTCAGGGAGAAACTCATGGGCTGAGAAAGGGCATGCTGAAGGAAGAGTATGCAAAGTCAATGCAGTTTCTTCAGGGCAAAGACATTACTTATCCAAAAGGTATGTTAGGAGGGCGAAGTGTTTATAAGGCATGAAGGGCTGTTAGACTGGTGCCTCCACACTGTGAATACTGAGTGAAGATTTAGCTACAAAAACAGTGACTAGTAAATACTTAAATGTAGGTTGACAACGGTGTTAATGGTTGCTCTAAAAAAAAAAGTCTCATTCAATGGACAAAACCAGAGAAGGCATCGCAGAAACAGGGGTGTTGGGCTGCCTTCAAAGCACAGAAGAGCCTCACATGCGGTGTGCAGGAAGACAGGAGCAGGAGCTGGAGAGGGTGCGAGTGCCGATGTGTTGCCCCCAGAGTGGAAGGGAGTGCAATATTGTCAGGGAACCTCAGAAGTTTTAGTTTCTATAGGGTCTACAGGTTCTTACTACACAGATCAGACTTGTAGTGATCTTCCTTTGTTTTAGCTTGCTAAGTGCTAGGATTACAGGAGCGCACCACCATGCCCAGTCTCATTTGCCATCTCATTGCACCCTGGGGGTGGGGCCTGCACGGCACACCAGAGATCGAACCCTGGTCCCGGCATCTGCCTAAGCAGTTGCTTTAATCTGCTGAGCTATCTGGCCAGCTGTTTGTTTAAAACTTCTTATTTGGTATAATTATAATTTATTTCTATATAGATTATGATTATACTTATGATATATGTATAATTATAGTCTAAGTACCAAGCACTGTGCTAAGAAGTCTATACTAAACTATCTACTTTAATTCTCTCGATAAATACCTAAATTCACAGAGATGATATTCTTAGTACGCAAAGAAAGAAATTAGAGAAGCTGAGTCTGTGGGATGGTGAAGTGAATGACAGAAGAATACCAGGAAGACCAGTTGGAGGACAGAGTGTCTTAAGTGACAAAAGATGCAAAACCCTAAAGAGATGAGGTAACAGATAGTTTATTTTTTCTTTGTTTTTCTTTTTAGAGTACAAAATGGTAAAAGAAAAACATTAGAAACAATACAAAATTTCATAAAACAAAGTAATAGGAATTTTACAATGGTTGTTTTATTGCATAATGTTATCTTCAAATTAGTTGTTTAGGTTTCCAGAATATAAACCTGCAAAATTGGTTTTAAAAAGTTGTAAGAAATTAAAAAGAAGAAAAAAAAATTAAGCATTAACTGATCTTTTCAGTAGAGGGAAAGAATCTGTTCAATGGGAAGAAAAAACACATAACTTTAAAGTAGTAAACTCCAGAGAGAGTCCCAGCTTCCCGGGTCTCTCCGATTTCTAGGGGAGAAGCATGCAGCTGGGGATTATACCACACTCCTGGAGGAAAGATCCACTATGTGAAAGAAGCTCTTTACCCTTCTCAAGTGGGGTCCATCTGCTGGCACTACTTTCTTCCATCTTTGCTCTAGAAATTCTGATTGTCTGCTGGCCCACTGGCCTGCCTAGCAGTCACAGGCAACGAATCCACAGACATTCCAGCCCATTCTCTCAGTGAGCTGTGAGGCTGGGTGAGGAGCACACGCTTTCCCCAGGAGGATTCCTTGTGCTCCTTGGCTGTAGGTCCTCTGCCGCAGAGAGGTCTGGTAACTTGCCAGCGATCTCACAAGTGAGAACACAAATGTGGTCTATGTGAGAGGACAGAGAAGAGAAACCCAAGGCTTGGAGTGACTACAGGAGAAGACATGCATACCATCTATCTATTCAGGGGATTCTTCCAGGAAGCTTTATATGTCTCCTGGGTACTGTCAGGCTTCCTTGGGTTCCAGAGAGCTATGCCTCTTCTCATTTTTACCTGAGACTGCTCACTACCACACTGCAAAACAAGTGGGATACAAACTTTAAGCCAACTTTTATTTTGTTTATTTTATTTTATATTTTTGTGGTACTGGGGATTGAACTCAGAACCCTGCGCTTGCCAGGCAATTGCTTATACTACTGCGCCATCTCCCCGGCCCTTTTCATTTATTTTAAATGATGAGACTAGTAGAAGGCAACTGTGCGGCCTGCCTTTCTCTGCCTGAGGGCTGAGCTCAGTGCCTGGGAAGGATGTGTACAAGCCATTGACAGTGTCCAGCTGCGGACTCGATGAGATCTGTTTGGCTAGTGAAGCTCAGCTTTGTATGTGCAGAGTGGCAGCACACAGTCCTGGAGAGACCAAGGACGGCGCAATCAGATAGGCCTTTTAAAGTCTGAAATCTGCCCTTGTCATTTATAATCATGTTGCTCTGGAAGAGTTCTTGAGTTCTTTTACAAGCTCACCCTCTCTTTAAAATGGGGTTTGTATTTCATGACAGAGCTCCTGGAAGTGCTAACTGAGGAAAGTGTCCTGGGTTAGAAATTCTCAATATTCAGGTTGCATTTATTTTCCTACATACTTTCTCAGTACCTCTTTATAATTTTTTAAATAGTATTCCCTTCCTGCAGAGCAAATGAACATGACTCAGATGCTTAAAACCACATGCTTTTATTACTGGAAGTTTCTTTAGGTCAAGTTGAGGCAAGAGTTAGTTGGGTTCTTTATTTAAGACTTTACAAGACTGCAATAGATTATCAACAAAGCCAGGGTTATGATCTCATTTGAAACTTTGGGTTTGTTTAGTTATGGGTATGATTTAGTTTCTCATGGTTGTAGAGATTACACCCTTGGCTCATGGGAGCTGTGTGTTTTCCTAAAAAGTGGCCCTTCCTTTCTATGATTTACAGTCTAACAGTTTATTTTTGCAAAGTTGGCAGTAAAGAAAATAGAGATATATTCATATCTATCAAACATCTTCACAAGAGTAATATGTCATTACCTGTGCTGTGTACTATAGGTTGGAAGGAAGTCATAGGTGTTGCCTCTTCTCAAGGGGAGGGAATCCCATGAGAGTGAATACCTAGGTGAGAGTGAATACCTAGGTGAGAGTGACTGGGGACTTTCATCAGATGTGTTTGCCACACCCAAAGTGCGGCAGTCATGGCACAGGTCACAAAATGCCCAACTCTCTGTGTTGAATGCTGGGTGTGTCAGTGAAATTAATTTTATCTTATGGGGGAGAGCGAGAGAAGAAGAGGAGAGGAGGGGAGGGGAATGGAAGAAGAGGAGGGAAAGGGAAGGTGGGAGAGGAGGGAAGAGGAGAGGTGAAGGGAGAGGAAAAGAGAGGGGAGAGGAGATGAGAGGGAAGAGGGGCTATTCCCACCTTGGTAACCAATGTAAATGGAAATAATGGAAGCAAGGCTTTTACTTCCTATAGTCCAGATTTAGTCTATGACAGTGTGTTGACAAAATGTAATATTTGATTTGTGTCAGAAAGTGTTATGAGTCCTGTTTTCCATCCTTAAACTATGAGCTTGAAGCCTGGGTTTTTCCACAGTGTTCTAAGCAGAGTAGAAGAGAGCTGACCTCAGCTCTGGGCTGGGATCCTCCATGTACGGGTGTCTTCAGCAAGGGTGAGGGTAATTCCTGTGGAGCTAACAGAAGGCTTTGCACATAAAACATGTTATTTCTTCCTTCACAGGAAAAAAGTCAGAAAGACATACTTAAGAGAAATGACAGTGCAATAGAAAACAAATTTGCTTAAAAGGTGGAAATAAATATAGGTTAGATATCCAGGAAGATTATTAACATCACCATTAAGAAAGGCTACATGAGTTTAAATCCCTTAGGAAGGAGAACTAGATCTGAAAATAGATTTATTTCACTGTCAACATTACCTTTTCTTTGTGTTTCTTTCCCTGTACTAAGTTTCCTTGCTGTGCCTTCATGATTATATGTGTGAATTATTAGGAAAGCTATTAGTCTCATTTGCTAAGTCTTAGACATAAAAGAACAACTTGTGTCAATGCTTCAACTCAATTGAAGTCAGTGCAAAGCAAAACAAAATTCAGGTGCAAGAAAAAGTCCTTACGACATGTCAGAGACATATTGATCTAGGCAAGGCTCATTTGTTTTAATAGAGGGCCTTAGAGATTGCATAGAAAGAGCAATTTTAGCATGACTTTGTTTTCCTAGTGTGTAACCAATCACTATGGGTTGAGAAACAAGAAATAAATATTTTACTGGCATAAATTGAGAAAAGATATATATATATATATATATATATATATATATATATATATATATATATATGAATTCATATACCTAACCATAGTAATACATTGTATGGAGACAGGTTCTCACGATAAGAAACTGTGCTTGAATATCTTTTGTATCCTTAAAGGTCTGGCACAGTGCTAGGCTCATGTTACATAGTAAATATATAATAAAAAACCTTATGTATTCTAGGTTTGGAGTTTGGGTACTAAAATGCCAATTTCGTTTAACTATAGCTGTGTAATTTAAAGGATGGACGTTAATTGCCTGACAATTCCAAAATGCATCTTGTTAATTGTATGACCTCAGTTTAACCTTACTGTCTGCAGAGGATGCTCCAGTGTAGTCTATTGAATTAACACTTGAATTAAAGAAGTTACAGACTTATTTTCCTTTCAAGATAGGGAGTTTCAAGGTGTGTTCCTATATTCCAATCATGAAAACTAAGGAATTTTATTTGCCACATCTATACATCCTATAAAAACGAATAAGAGTATGGCACTGAGATAATTTCAGAAAAATACATTTCGAGTAGGATATAGTTTTCTGAACCACAAGATTGATGGGACATGTTGATTATGTTAGTTTCTCTGGTCTGCTAAAAGAAAATACCAAAAATGTAGGAGGTTTAAGTCAACATAAATTTATCATGCCATTGTTCTGGAAGTTGAAAATCAAGGCACGAGCAAGGCCAGGCTGTGTCTGAAAGCTCTAGAGGTGGTTGCCTGCATGCATTTGCTGGTTGGAGAATTCTTGGCATGCTTTGCCTCCTAGATTTATCACTCTGATCTCTGTTCCACCCTCACCTGCCACCTGACTGCGTGTACCAGTACTATTACCATGAACTGTCCAACACCACTTCTCACATTGAACATGTGTTTCTTCTCCCACATCAACCTAATTCTCTAACACCACCTGGCTGTCCTGTAGCTTAATTCAGTTCTGACACTAACTTTATGGCACTAGCAACACATCTCAAAGGGTAAGGGCTCAGTCATTTCAGATGCCCCTCATAGTTCTAGCCACTCAGTGCTCTGACTTGTGGCAGATCAGCTATCCACCAGAATCCCACAACCCTCTCCTCAGGGCCAATAATTGCTAGAATGGCTTACAGGACTCTGGAAAATGTTTCAGTTACATTTACAAGATTATCCTAAAGAATACAACTTAGGAAAATTCAACTGGAAGGGATGCAAAATATAGAGTAAGGGAATGTGGCATCCCCTGCTCTCTCTAGCGTTGCCATGCTCATTCCCTGCATCTCAGAGCACCTGACAACCCCTGCTGTGGGGCAAGTGTCCTGTCACATAGGCACCAGAAATTCAGTCACTGTCCCTTGGCAATTATGTCTACCTCCAGTCCCTTTGCTCTCCCCAGAACTCTGCACTTACAATTCTAATCACAGTTTTGGGTTCTCTGTCAACTATATCCTGCCTGGAAACTATTGTGGGGGGGCATCCAAAGTCATATCATTCATTACTAGCATAGACTGAGGTCTACACAAAAAGTGCTTATTATAAATAAGATGTTCTTCTCACCCTTATCATTCAGGAAACGGCAAGGAGTTTAGGAGCTGCTGTGCTGGGAAGCACGGACAAAACCTAATAGATATTTCTTTATGTATCACAATGTCATGGGTTATCTCTGTGTCTAAATTTCTTTTTAATAAGCAAACCTACCCTAACTGAAGCCCTGCTTATCCAGTCTGACCTGACTTTATCTCAGTCAAATCTGCAAAGATCCCATTTTCGAGTCGAATCTCATGAATGGTTAAGATTTCAACATGGGTTTTTAAGAAATGCAATTCAAAGCACTGTAATTATTAATTGACTTCCCTTCTCCAGAGCCATCTTGTGATTGAAGCTGCTTGGTTTTCTCTAAGGACCTAGTGCTTCAAAGATCCACTCTGTTGTCAGGTTTAAGAGCCCACACGACCCACTAGGTGGAGTACGACCTTCTGAGTGGAGCACTGCTCACGTCTATGGCTGATACTGTAAGGCGGTGACACATCAGCCGTGCAGTGAGGCAAAGAGAGTGAGTATGACATGCATTGCCTTGTGTGCTCTGGAGAACACAGATGTGTGCTGTACTGAGGGGTTGTCGCGGGAGCATTCACAACTTGAACAGAGAAGCAGAGGGAGCTGCAGAACCAAGGGATGGATTGAACAGCTGACTAGTGGTCCAGCCTGGCTGGAACTCAAGGCATATCTAGGGGAACAGGTGTAAGGGTTGTGACCCCATAGCTGTTGACCCATAAGCTTTTATTGTCTGAGCATAAAGAAAAGAAACTGTGTGGGATTTTTCTGGCCTATTATCATTGTTAAGTAACAGGATTTTCAGATGTGTGTGTATATAGGTGTGTGTGTGTGTGTGTGTGTGTGTGTAAGGGATGGGTATCTTTGTAGGTTTAGTAACAATAAGATTTACTGACACTATTGAGTAACTGGCTTTGGCATCAAGATATTAACTTTCAAAGCACTGTGACTTGACTTGTGTTAGTGTCCTTGTTTTACTGGAGAGTAAACTGAGGCATAGAGCAGTAAAAAGCTGAACCCAGTTCTGACTGGCTCCAGTGCACACACTGGTAACTTCCCAGGCCACAGCTCTGGCTCCCTTCTGAGGGAAACAGGCTCTCTAGTTATAAAGGCTGAGCTGTGGCTTCAGCCATAGTGTGTTCTCCCTGTTCTCTTGGGTCTTAAGCCTGTGCTCAGGGCATTTCTGCAGCTGAAAACTGGTTGGAAATGTCTTGAAGTAAAAACACACAAAGAAGGCTGCTGTTTCTCCATCTCTGTTTATGAAAATTATTTCTGTGGGCACATGGTGACTGAATATAGATGAGCGTACAAATATACTTGCGATATTTCAGATTGTTAAAGTAAAAGAAGATATGTCCAAGTCAAATAAGAAATCAGTTACCAGGTGAACGTTAGAAATAAGATTAACTCCAAGTTCATTATATCTTTCTCTGTATTAAACAAATAAAATTAAGTTGCAAGAATGTAGTTTGAAAGAAGGGACAGAGAAAGGCAAAGATTTTGCTACAGAGGGAGGAAGGAGAGAGAGGACATCAGAAAAACGCATACAGATATTGGCAGGGCAGCTAAAGGAGGCTGTTCTGAGTCTGGAAAATCCCTCTCCTTTGAGAAGTCACAGCTTTATCTGTTACTTCTAGCATTGTGAGTACGGTTGGAAAGCAGCAGTCAGAGCACTAGCATTTCACCAAGGGGCCGCGCTATTGTTAACATTTGGCTTATGCTGTCTCCTGGGCTTTGTAAATTCTTTGCACCACTTAAAGGAGGCCATGATTGCTAATGAGGCTGAATGCCTTCAGAGATGGACCAAAGAACAAGCTAGAGTGGCCCGAACTCTAATGGGCTGATTGTGGTCTCTGGAGTAAAACCACCTTTTGAAAGTTGCTGTAAGACAGCTCTGGGAGCTGTGGCGGGAAGATTTATTGTTGCTCTTGGAGGGATCGATGCCAAAGCTCTTCAGAATCTTCTGGCCCCTCAGAGGAATTCTCAGTGTTTCCCTAGTGGGCACCATCAAAATGTCATCACAAAAGTATCTGTCCCATAAACAAGGTCCTTGTGCTGTTTAAGGAAGGCCTCCACACTTTGTCATAGGTGGAGGGGTTGAACGAGCACACAGGAGACATACAGGACATCACCTACAGAGACTGGGACTCGGTGACCTTTTCAAGGTGCATACAGAAAAGACATCCTAGGAATGCAGTGGTCAGAACTGAGGAGGTGAAAAAGCTGGGCATGTTTTAGGGAGATGGATGGGGGGTGGGCAGCCGCCTGAAGAGATAAATGCAAATGTACACAGAGTGCTTTGAATACAATAGAAAATGTATGTTTCTTGAGATTTTATCCAAAAAAAAAGTCATTTCTTTATAGCTTACCTCAGTGTCCCCTAATACTTTCTTATAATCTGTATTTTCAAAAATGGTATGGATACTGGGGATCTGATCCCTTAAAGGGCAACAGCATCTACAAACACTTTGTTGGGATTTTATTTCTATGGCTGAATTCTAAGGGTAAATGATATGGATTTCTACTTTTATTAGAAAAAAATTACTTTACAATGAAAACACATATAAAACAGGGGGATGATTTAAAAGATGAAGTAAATGATGCAGACAGAACACTGATGGGGTCAAATATATCCCATGCTGCATCACTGAACAAAGTTGAGAAAAGTTCTGCTGACAGAAGTGGCCACAGTAGGATGTTCATTCTAGCTTCAAGTTCCTCATCCTCCCTCTCTGTATAGTATATGTAAATATTCCAACAAAATTGTTTCCTCCAAGAAATAGTCATGAGGGGGGCAGGGAGATAGCTCAGTGGAATAAGTACTTGCCTAGAAAATGCAGGATCCTGAGTTTGATCCCTGGTACCACCGAAAGAAAGAAAGAAAGAAAGAAAGAAAGAAAGAAAGAAAGAAAGAAAGAAAGAAAGAAAGAAAGAAAGAAAGAAAGAAAGAAAGAAAGAAAGGAAGGAAGGAAGGAAGGAAGGAAGGAAGGAAGAAAGGAAGAAAGGAAGAAAGGAAGAAAGGAAGAAAGAAAGAAAGAGATTTATGATTTCCTACTTCCATATCTATGCTGTCTTCCTTTCTTCAAAGTGGAAATGTTCTCTTCTCAAGACTCAGCTGTATGTAGTAGGCCCCAGTAAATGCTTTATGAATAAATGAGCAACAGAATCAGTCAATCAACAACCTGTCATAACTTTCTAGGAGAAGCCCCGAGTGTTCTGTGAATAAGGATCTCAAGTAGGATAATGGTACTGATAAGTGAGAGATAGGGACCAAGCTGTATAACCCTTGAAAGTGAGAAAGGACCAGGGAGATGGCTCAGTGGAACAGCAGTGCCTGCCTGGCAAGTACAAGGCAACAGGTCAGATTTAGATCAGCACTTCAGAAAGATTAGTCTGCACATACGTAATCTGGGATCTTGTTAGAGAGCAGATTTGATTAATCGCTGGAAGAGGGATTGGAATTTCTGCATATCTATCAAGATACTAGGAATGCTGATATTACTGGCTGTGGACCACATGCTGGCTTATAAAGATAATATCAGAGTAAATTCTGCTGTCTTGTGCCACTGCAAAATTTTGTGCAAAAACAACTTTTTTTTTTTTTTAGAACTGGGGATTGAATTCAGGCCCTTGCACTTGCCAGGAAAGCACTTATTCTACTGAGCCATCTCCATGGCCCCTCAAAAACAATTTTTAAAGAAAACATTTAAAAATTCTGTTTGCTTTCTTAGCTTTTTATGTCTAAGGAGAATCTGTCCCTGAAGGACTTCAGCAATGTCCTTCAGCTCTGCAGTTTTTGCTTATTTCTGCAACTCACATTTATTTATGCTTTCTCCTTGTTTCTCATAAACATAAAGGTCTGATTGGCTCATAGTAAACACTGAGCAGAAAGGGGGCTTCTGAAGACTTAACAGCCACTTGTCATTACAATAGTCAAATGCGAGGATCAAAACCTAAGCCTTGTGGTGAGAGATCATTTGTGATGAAAGATTTAAATTTAATCTCCTTTAGGGAAGGTTGATCTCTCTTTGCCTTTCAATATTTTTGAATATATATATGTGTGTAAATGTATGTACATGCATATTTATGTATATGTGTACATATTCGCATATATGTATAATAATAAAATAATCAACATGCCCACTTAAAAAGTAGCAAATAATGGGCTGACCAACTAGCTTAGCAGACTAAAGCTCCTGCTTAAGCAGAGCTCAGTGGCTGGGGTTCGATGCCCAGTGTGCCCTGCTACCCCCACCCCTGCGGCATGTTGAGAGGTGATTGACTGGGTGTGGTGGCACATGCCTGTAATTCCAGCGCTTGGGAGGCTGAAAACAGGAGAATCATTATGAGTCCAATCTATGTAGTGAGACCCTATAGACCTTGTACCTTGTAGACTCTACTAAATATAAAAGATAAATAAAATGAAATAAAAAATAAAATATAGCAAATACTGAAAAGGAAAGAGAACATTCTATGATAATCAACACTTAATAGCTTATGTATCTGAGATGTTTATTGACTTAGTGGAATATTCTAGACCACTTCATTCTACAATGATATTTCATTCCACTGAGCCATATACAAATGTGAAAAATTATTTAAGAAGACTTTATTTAATATTCCTTATTTTAAAATAATTCTATTTGGGGCTAGAGAGATAGCTTGGCATTCTAAGCACCTTTTGGGCAAGTGCAAGGACCTGGATTTGATCCCCAGTACTGTGTGCCATGCTGGCCCTGGAACCTAGGGTGCTCCATGTTGGTCCTGAAGCCAGGCGTGGTGGTGCATGTCTATAATCCCAGTGCTGGGGAAGATGAGATAGGAGGATCACTATGAGTCTGCATAGCAAGACCCTCTACCAAATAAATAAATAAATCTATTTGATGAGTTATTAAATTCCATTAACTCTTAGGGAATTTGCTCAGAACCAGTACCATAAGTAATCCAAGGGTCTCCTTTCAAATAGTTATGCATCCATACCTAGAATGGTAAACTTTGAAAATGACTATATAAAATACAGTCTGAAAACTATTTTATGGAACACAGCCACTGGCCTCTTTAAATGAACAATTCTTTTTTTTTTGGTGGAACCAGGGATTGAACTAATGCCCTTGCTCTTGCCAGGGAAGCAATTATTCTACTGAGCCATCTCCCCGGTCCCCTAAATGAAAAATTCTTAGATTGTCCCAATCTCTTGTAGGCCCTTATGCCATTTTAACTCTATTCTGACACCAGAATTCCAACTTACATTTCTTCAATTTCAAGTTGTCTGCCCTTTCATTGTATTGTCCTACCTCATTAAATACATTCTTTGTGTCAATCCTTATATGACATGGAGATGGATATAATCCTCCTAATGGTCTCATAATTTTTTATAAACCCAGGCAGATAATCATAGGGAGATACAGGATTTAAAGAAATTCATTTTAATGACTGAGAAGGAACTCATAGGTCAGCGTGACATTGTATAAATCCTTTTTCATCTTACTACGTATTTTGCTCAGGATATAAAATATGCACTGACATAGAATTTGCACAGTGGGTAGTTGTTTTCCTTTGAATAATTCCTTTCTAAAACAAAATGCTGGCTAGGCTTGGAAATGTTGGACAGTCTTGTTTGCTGGGCTTTGCTACCTGCTTCCTATAGGATTTTGCTGGAGCATGTGACTGCTTCATGAGTGACTTGACTAGAAATCCTGAATTTCGGAGCCAGAAGGTGTGACCTGAGTTTCTGGTGTCTTAAGAGTCTCAAGGTTCAGGATGTACTAAGTCCACCAAGAAGATCATAAAGCACAGTTCTGGGTGCAGCCTCTGAGCTCCTGATTCCTTGTGTCCTAGGAGAATAGCCATGCTTCACAGGCCATGCTGATGTTGCTGATCCAAAGCTGAGCTTTTGAGACCCACAGGCCTAGTGTAAGGCCTTCCTTTTTACAGATGAAAATAACTGAAACAAAGTGATGGGTCCCCTGTGCACAGATAGTAACCACGTCCTATTCCTTGCCTGCTAAAAGTCACATGTGATGCTGTGCCAGCCCCAAGCCCGGGGTATGCTTTGATGGCTATTGAGAACAGGCGTGGTGGCACACACCTATAATCCCAGTGCTTGGGAGGCTGAAAACAGGAGAATCACTATGAGTCTGATCTACCTAGTGAGACCCTATAGACTAAAATTTAAGAAAATAAAATAAAATAAAAATAAAACCTACGTGTGATTTCTTGTTGCACTTAGAATAAAACCTGAAATCATTGTTATATAGAGGAACCTACACACCTGGTCTTATCCTTCCACATCACAAACCTCATAGAAGCTCATTGATGTCATTCATATATTCAATGAGATGTTCTGCTCCCAGTATCAACAACCACCAACAGGTCCAATGCCTTCCACTCTAAATACAAACAATATAAACCTTATGCTAAGTGTTTGCTCACTTTATGCTTCTATATAATAGGGCCCTCTTAATTTCTTCCCATCATTGTGTCTCATAGAGCATTTGATCCTAGTCCTAAGAATAGCTAATATTTATTTTTTAGGCTTGTGCTAGCTACTGTGCCAAACACTGAACAAAAATAATCGTGTTTGATTTTCAGTACAGCTACAGAAAATAGATATCATTCACAACTGAGCCTGAGTAGTGTAGTAACTTCTGTAATGTTGTGCAGCTAATAGGAAGTAATAGTGAGAATTAGCCCCCAGTATCATGTTGAAGTGTGGATAGACTCACTAATAGAACAGTGCTAGCTCTCCTTAAATGAGTCTATAAATCTATTGTAATTTCATTCAAAAACAAACAAGAATCTTTATGGAACACAAACAAAATTTATCCAGTGGATTACATATAAGTTCAAGAAGCCAAATACAGTCAAGAAAATTCCAGGGGGGGGGGAAACACTAGCAAGAAAAATGACCTGCTATATTAACATAAAGATGTACTTTATACACAAATAATGAAGATAGTGCAGCATCAGTGTAAAACAGACCCCTAGACCTGTGGAGCAGAACTGACCTCGGGAGGTATCCCATCCAGTGTGAAAGACTGATACATGACCAGGCCAGTATTACCAAGCAGTTGTTACTGAACAAACTACTAGTTAATAAGTAGTATTGGGATATTTGCTTATTCAAGGAAGACAAGAAAAGGGGACTTAGCTTTTACATCAAACAAGAAAATAAATTAAGGTATATTATTTTATTTATTTAGTATTTAGTACAGGATGTACAGGATCTCACTGCACAGATCAGACTTGTAGTGATCCTCCTGTTTTCAGCCTCCCACGTGCTGAGATTACAGGTGCGCGCCACCATGCCCAGTCTCAATCACCCTCTCAGCACCCCCTGGGGGTGGGGCTGGCACAGGCGTTTCAATCCACTGAGCTATCAGGTTGGCCCTGTATTACATTTTCAATGTAAAGTGCAAAACGGTCAAACATTTGAGAAAACAACTGTGATTAACTTATGACCTATAAGTGAGAAAGATTTTTTAAAATGTGACAAAAAGAAGCACAGCCCATAAAAACTGATAAATTTGATTACCACTAAACTTAAAACTTACATGCCAAAAAGACATGCTAGACTGACATAGTAGCAAAGCATGTAGCATATTATACATTTTACATTACATTCCTATAATTCAATGTGAGAAAACAAAATCCCAGATACACATGGGTAAATGACAGCTGCTGAAACTAAAGTGGATAGTAAACATAAGGGCGTGTGCATCCACACTATAATCTTGAGACTATTAATGTAAATGACATTGCAATATTGCTTCAAACCACCAGAGTATAGAAATTAATAACTCTGATGATATTTAAGCATTGGCAAAAAGGACAGTGAAGAAACCCAGATCCTAAAGAAGAGGAGTGCAAACCAAGCTCACCATTTTGGAAGGCAATTTAGCACTGAAGCTGTGTGTGACCCTTGGCCTAGCAAATGACCTGGAGAAGGTAATGCTCCAGGGAAACTCTTGAAGGAGTTCTCATGTAGGCAGTTGCTACAACAGGGGGTGTAATGGATTAAAACATTGGAAAAAATCAAAGCTGTGAGTGCATAAGTTGTGGATTCTCTATAAAATCAAATATGATCTAACAGGGGAGCCAACCACCTACAGTTACATATAAATTAGTGAAATTTAAAGCCATAATCTTGGGTGTAAAAAGGACATTGCCTGACAATACGTGTGGAATGACAATTCTATAAAGTTTGTAAATATGCACAATAATTTAAAATACTTTAGATAGAGATCCATACATGTTACAGACATAGTACATCCTGTGGACATGACCAATGTTCCAGAAAATAGGTGATTTCTGGAAGAGAAGGGACTGGGACTGCAAGATGTGCATTTATTGGGGCTGGGGCGATGGCTCAGTAGAATAAGTGCTTCCTTGGCAAATGCAAGGGCCTGAGTTCAATCCCCAGCTCCACCAAAAGAAAAGTAAATTTATCTATGCCTATAATATTTCATTTCTCCAAAAAAGAATCTGAAACAATTCTATGAGAGTACTAGGTGTGAATCAAAGACAAATTATGAGCCATAGTTATTTGTAAACTATTATTTCCAGTTTAAACATTTTAAATATTTCAAAATCAAATGAAGCCCACCCCATGTCACTGAGATGTGAATTCTGAATGTTCCACTGGGCTTATGTTCCGAGTTCTTATATTTCCTGCTCCCAGTGAGACTGAAACTTATGACTGTAAAATGACCTACAACCACAGAGCGCAGGCATTCAGGCTATTTGTGCAAGTATCACAGTGTCAATGTTTACATGCTGAAATACTAAAGCCGAATGGGAACTTAAGAAATGAAAATGAGAACCAAAGAAAACAAATCTGTTTGCTACAGTGTTCAGAATAATATTGAATTCATCTTCCTTGCTGAATTCCGACCAGAGATTGGCTGGTGGATGCTCGAAGGATTACCTGTCTATAGGAGCAGCAGTTGGCAGAAAAGACCACGCAGGTTAATAGAAAGCAAAACAAAA
Source organism: Ctenomys sociabilis (assembly GCA_004027165.1). Classification (NCBI taxonomy): domain Eukaryota; kingdom Metazoa; phylum Chordata; class Mammalia; order Rodentia; family Ctenomyidae; genus Ctenomys; species Ctenomys sociabilis. The sequence continues at coordinate 24,079 of PVKA01032515.1, forward strand.
CAGAGCCTCCTCCCATGGAAGGCAAAGAGTACCCTTCCAAATGACTATACGTTCTTTGGCTCCCCCAAATGCTTTTCCAACCTTGACCTTCTAGATTGAAGTCTCTCCCCGAGCAGTTACACACAGCTTTGCAAATGTTAGAGTGACATTTGGACTTGGCTTGCGTGATGGGCTCGCCTGCTCATGTGGGTTTCCCCAGGGGCCTGCTGAGCTCTGGCTCCTCAGTATTAGCTTTGCCAGCCTCCCTCCCAGAGCTGGCAATAACATTTACCAGCTACAGTTTTCTCCATTTTCAAATATTTCCTCTGGCTCACGTGACCGTGCTCATCCATTCCCCCCCATAGACTGGGGCCTGGAGAGAGTGGTTTAGTGAGAGGAGGCCCTTTTTTTTTTTTTTTTAAAGAACTTTTAACATTTAGCTTTTATTAAAGATTTTACTTATTTTTTAATCAGTCTTACCCCCTAGGACTTGGTTATATTTGTGTAAAATTAATTATTGAAATCTCATACCTAGGATTAGACATTCACACCTTTGACTACACTTGTATCAGGGGAGACTGAGAAGATCACCTCTGATTGGGGAGGATCTCAACCTGAACTTTTACCAAATCTTGTTAAAATCCTTGTGAAATCAATATTGACCAGGAGTGCTACTGTTATCAATTATAACTAACTTGCAGTTTTAGAACTTTGTTATGCTTAATATGTGACAGCGACTGGGTTTAGGTACTTTCAAGGTGCTAGGTCTGTGGTCTTTCTCTTTTGTTGTATTTCCAGAGTCTGAATGAATTTAATGGGAATGAATTTAGTCCACGCAAAAATGCTGGACTGTGTTGGATTGTGGTGTCGAGTTCAAGAACCTAAGGTAGTTGAATGTCAATGGAGTGCCCACTTTTGACAGGTGTAGACAAAGGAAGGATTGTAGAAAGAAAAAATCAGGATGTGTGTGTATAGACATACAGTTGGGATAGATAACGCTGTGCTTCTACATAATTCTATGAAAGGCAAGATCTGCACTAATGGTGGTTGGACAGGATATTATGTCGGCTTTTAGTGCTATGGTCATCCACTAGGTAAATAATTATTGAATCTTTGATATAATTCAGCTATAAAAAAACCTGTAAATATAATTTCATGTATGCACCTTGTACAGTACCAAAAC
>PVKA01032516.1:0-25243 GCA_004027165.1 Ctenomys sociabilis
AAATTCAGTTTTTTCAACTCATAGATGAGAAAATAGCACAGACCACTTTAAATTATATTGTATTTCTTTATGAGCTACACAGCTATACTGTGTAGGAAAATGATGAAAAATTTTTTTTTTTTTTTGCAGACCTGGGGATTGAACTCAGGCCTTTGCGCTTGCCAGGGAAGCGCTTATTCCACTGAGCCATCTCCCCAGCCCTAGAAAATGATGAAAATAATGTAGAAAAATGGATTTAGATGAGTAAAATGAGATGGTGAGTTTCTATTGTTATGGAGTATGATTAATAAATACCTGACTGAGAGGCATGATTGATAAAATGATATCTGAGGAGAACATTTACCCAGAATGACCTAAAATTTTGGGGAATACAGTTTACCCACAACATCATCCTTAATAAAGAGAGAGTATTTTGAGCAAAAAATCTGACTGGAGGAATCAAAGAGAAAAAGCTGCTAAACATCATAAATATCCTTTAACTTATCCTTCTGTTGAACATTCAAAATTCACTTAAGCAATTTGTCTGATTTATGCACATTTTCCCAAAGCAAGCAATAAGACATACAAATATTCTTACACATGAATTCATGACAAACATTTTTGAGTGCACATTTCTTAAAGACTTGCAATTTCCTTAGTATTCTAAATAATTTACAAAATGCTGAAAGTTTAGGGGTCAAATCATCATTTCATCTCTTGGACAGTAGTAAACAAGTGACGTAATTTGCCAGTTTTGGCCAGTCATTTATTTCTTTCAACCTGTTTCTTCTTTTATAAAATGGAGAAGATACATTGGCCTCACAAAATGAGGTACTGAATATCATATCTCAAAGGTCATACAGAGAGTACTGCGCCTCAAACATTGTTGAATGCACATCTTTAATTTTTTGGACATTTGATTTTAATTCTACTCACCAATTAATCAACATAAGCAACTTTCCAAGCATTCTTATACTTTTCTATCTGTACCCTCTTATTTATTTTGTTTTATTGTATTATGTTTGTATTCGGTTGTTACAGCATTTCACAGGCAGCTTGGTCTTGAGGTGATCCTCCTGCTTTCAGTGCCCAGGCTCTGGGATTACAGGCCTGCACCACTACACCTGGCCTTTGGCTGCTCAGCGGCACTGGGCGAGGGGCTGGCGCTGCATGTGGTGCAGGGGACGGAACCACAGAACCCGAGCTTTGCCTCAGCTTGCCTGAGCAGGCACTTCAGTCCACTGAGCTATCTCACCGGCCCCTGTCTGTCCACTCTTGAACACAAAATTTGATAGGTGTAAACAGAAGGACATTTCTGAGACTGAAAGTTCCAATAAGGGATAGAATGGGTGAAATAAAAAATATTTTTGTATCTTTCTATCTGTTGCAAAAGGAACATGTTCTGTAATCACTTTCCACAAAACGATTTATGATTGTTGCAGAAGTGTGGCACATTATCACTGCCTGTCCTTAGCTCAGATCCTAGTGCAAGAAAGGGCTCAGAAGTGCTTGCCAGTTAAACATTCATGACACGACAGGACAGTAACATGTAATAGCCAGGGTTTTACTGGATGTTACTTTTCTTTTCTCATTGGAGAATTAATAAATAAGAACAGATTGAACTGAGGTCATGACATGAGGCCTTGTGAGATGTGTGGAGCTCTGAGATGTTTGTGTATTCATGCAGTGAATACTGTTCTGTGACAGTTGCTGTGGGATAGTTGCAAAGGTAAATGATATCTGACCTTTGTGCCTAATTATCTTACATATTTTGGTCTCCGAGGCAGCTATATAATAATGACAAATAGCTCCTAGTGACTCCACAACATGTGCCAGGCATTGTTTTAAGTAATTTTCATGGAGGAATTCTTCCAATACTTATAACTTTGTGGCAAGGGAAGCATTAAAAACTTAGGAAAACAGCCAAGGTCCCATAGCTAGCAAAAGATAGAGCTGGAGTTTGAATGAGAGCCATACATTTATGGAATCTGTATTTTAACCATTATGGCTTTCTTTCAGTGTATTTCTACTGCTGTGCAGTAAGTTAAATTGGATGACAAATCAACCTCTACCTTTACAAAGTGAAAGAGAGACAGAGAGAGAAATCAAAACTCCTCTGTAAAATGACCAAAGAAGGTTCACTGAGAGGGAATCCATGAGAAATGTTTTTGAAGACTAAATGGAAATTTTACAATAATCACCAATGTCTTTGGGTTTAATATGTTGCATTTAAGAGAAGTTTCAACCTTGTTCATTCCCTGTCTCCTAAAATAAAAGAAATATCTACATTTTTGTTCTTTGTGAATTTTGAACATAAGAAGTGGCATAAACACAGCAAACCCAACACAGTGTAAGAAATAGCAGCAGTACAAAAGTAATAGAACTCAGATGAGTCTATGGGAATTGTATTATCAGACATAAAATGGAATGTTTTAAAAGATACTGATTTATGTAGTGGTAGGTACCAGGTATTTAAGATTTAAAGCATAAATCTTGTAGATTAACAGTTGCCAATCCATTTTAGTTCCTCCTATTAGCACGTGGAGTTTATTTTTCCAATCTATGAGTAGTATTCTTTTTTTGTGGAACTGGGGATTGAACTCAGGCCCTTGCACTTGCCAGGCAAGTGCTTATTCTCCTGAGCCATCTTCCCAGCCCCAAATGAGTAGTATTCTTGCAACTGACCACTATGAATTTTTCCTGTGAAGAATGCAAAGCCAATAAACACAACCAGGGATGAAAGACCAAAGAAAGGTTTATTACTTATAGTAGATAAGGGCTGTACTGGAGATAATTCTTAAAGCACTTTTACTAAACAAGTTATCAAGGGCCTTTTGTTGGGGAAACTTATACATATTTATATAGGAAACACTCATGATAACATTTGGAGGGAGAAAAATTTTTCAGTATTCTCAGCTGAGATCATATATTTCATGTTCAAAATAATGACAGATGGAAATGCCTCAGGACAGCTAATTTAATGCTATAATGAATAAAGTTGAATCTAAGTCACATAAGTAGCATAAATAGTGCATCATGAAATTTGGCTGGTTTTGTGTTCTCTGGAGGAGCTTATTTGAATTAAAAAAAAGCTACGAAGGATCATTAACATTTAGAGTCAGGAGTCCTCCCAGTCAGGTCCCCAGCTACAAGCTACAAACATAAGTGGTTTCCAGTGAAATTATCTACTTAGTGGCTAACATTTCTACTCATTCTGACTTTGTATGTAGGTGAGGTCATAGTGCATGGGCTCAAGAGACTGTGCAGCTTCCTTTATTGACTGCTTTCAATGATTCTAACAAACGATCTAGCTTGGGTTGAAGAGCAAAAGGCTACCTGCAGGGTTCTTTCATTGTGAAGCAGCCCCACACAGGCCCCACCAGCATGGTGTGCAGCAGAGCCCATCTATCTCACCCCTGGATCATAAGTGAATTACTTCAATTTATGTCATCATATTTGGGGGTGAGTTTGTTATATTATAAAAATCTAAGTTATTTAGCCCATTTTCACTATGAGTAGTGAGAAAGGTAAAGGTCAAAACAGGAGGGATCTTTTTGTTGGAGCAGTTAGACACACAGATGTAACTTGCTCACAGTCTGCTCTAAGCTTGAAATTTTACCCTCCAAAGGAGGTGGAATAACTTAATCAAGACACATCATGTATACACCAAAGGTATAAGTCCCGTACTAAAATATAGCTAAGGAAGTAGTAATTCATTAAATAATAAGGTTTAGAGCAATTTTTATGCATTAATTCCAAAAGGAGAGAATAACCAAGAAAAAAGTATAATATACTAGCATATTATCATTATAATTATAGCTTGACAAACATCCATTGTTTTTTTTGCCACATTAGCAATGATACCAAAGCTTTTAAAGCAGAATTATTGTATGAATTACAAATCATCTATATATTCAAATTTAATATAACAAACTACTATTTTATGGTAACATGGACATGAAAGACATTCAATCAGAAATGTATCAATAATGTGTGCCTCTTAACAAAAATATTATGAGTAACTTTACACGCTTATTATAGTTACGTCTTGTTCCAGATTCCCCCCCCCCAGCTTCATGCATTGATACTTGGAACTTGGATCTAGAGTGTGCTGCTGGGATTAAATGGGTGTGATTACTAAATTAGTCCACTGATTGCTTTCAAAATTCTACATGTGAGAGTCCCAGTCGGGATGTGAGTGCTAAGCACCGTAAGGGCATGAGGCCTGGGTAGACTATAAGGGAGAGAAAGACGGCCGCTGCTGTAGTCCGCTGCCTTTGCTGCCTCCTGTTTTCCACCCTCTATGCCATGAACTGTTTTTTCTCCTCTGTGTTGCACCCTTCCTTAAAGCCAACCCACTATGGAGGGAAACCTCTGCCAATTGTAAAATAAATAAATCTTTTCTCCTTTACCTTTAGTTATTGGGTATTTTGTCTCAACAGTGAGGAAAATAACTGAAACATGGACTTAAATTCAATATTAGATAATGAAACATAAATGCCTTGAACAATAATTAAAATTAGGTTAGAAGAACTGGTTAGAGGAATACCATGTGGACTTGTATAAAAGGAAGGAAAAGACCTCTTTTATTATGCTATGATAGCTGATGTACAGTGTGTGAAAAATGATTTAAGGCAGATGAATCTTCAATATTTGGGGAAGAAGTATTAATGGGCTGCTAGGTGACCGTTGAGAGTGTTTGTAGTAGCATGAGATCAAAGAATTAGAGACGAAATGAGAACAGAGAAGGAGCATGTGCGGGTATCTAGTTGTCTGTGAGCGATAGTTAGACATAATATTTTGCTTTAATGAAGATAGGAAATTACTGCAGAAGTGAAGTGTTCAAAAATATGACTCATGTTTTGAAGGGGTTTCTGTAGCTACTGAGTCAGAAATAGGCACTGGGGAAGCAAGGTCACGAAGGTAAACGAGGAACCTAGTGAATGTTTCAAACAAGAGGTGGGGAAGGGTAGGGTCAGAGGAATAACATGTCAGAATGGATGTATTTCAAAGTTAAAACTGAAGGGCTTAGCTGCTACACTGTGCAGGTTGCTTGAGAAAGAATAAATATGAGTAACACTAAAATGTTAGCCAGACCAATAGAACAAGTCATCATTTATTGAAATTTAGAGAATTTAAAGGGACATATGTGGAAGTGGGAAGTCAGAGTTCCTTTTACAGTTTGCTTCTTCTGAGGAAAAATTAATTCTCTGAAATTTACAGTATAATAGATATTATAGTATGTATATTATATTATAGTATATGTTATGTTATAAGTTATAATAATATGTATTACTTATTTTTATTGAACAAACACTGAAGGCTCAGGTATCTTAATAAGTTACAGAAAGTTTATGAATTTCTCAATTCTAATATATGCATGAGCATACATAGCCATAAGGTCAAATAGTGAGTATAAGGATCTGAGTTATAACTGATATAACATTGTTAACTTATCAGCTTAAGCAAGAGCACCTAATTAAGACACATCAAAACCCTGGCTCTCCAGGGAGTCAGGGTCCTGCAATCTGAATGCAGCAGGTGGGCCTGCCGTGGCTTGAGAGTGTGGCGGTGTCCCAAGGCCAGGCTGGTGCCATGGATCAGGGCAGGGTGCAGCTCCAGCCTCCAGCCACACCACCCCGCTCTCCAGGGAAGTGATGTGCAGAGAATTAGCGGGCTTTTCTTTGTAATAATGGCATATTTTTCTGACCAATTGCTCCATATGAGCAACAGCAGCCAAATTTGGAAACACAAATGACACATCCACATGGGGGTTTCATTGTAAAGATGGAATAGTTGCTTTGTGACTCAGCTGAAAACCTTGGGGGCAAAGTTATACATAACATCGTTTCTTCAGTAGTATTAAAATAGATTCAATAACTCATGAATAAAAAATAAGTAGGACATGTTATTTAGGGTATAAATTTATGTCTATTTTTTCTGAAATTTAGGAAGTAAGATATTTTTATATACAATGAAGGACAGAAATTTCACATTTTTAAGTATGCATGGAAGCCTGTGTGAGGATGGGATGTACTACCGCCTTTGCTATACAGTGAAGAAGGCTGATTTTGTTGCTTCTTAGAACATTTGGTTCTATGTCTAGTTATTATGAAGACACCCATTTGGAAAAGAAACAAACAGAGCACTGTGCAGCACTGCTCCTAACACAATGGCAGATAAAGCTTGGATCTTTGAAGCTGAATGACTGACTACAGTAAAACACAGCAGTGAACCTGCTGAGCGCTTGTTTTTAAAATTAGTGATATTAGATATTACTTAGTAATATTTAAACATGTGCTATATGCTCTGACATAAACATGGCAGCATATACTTTTAATTGATAATTGTGATGATCCCAGATTTAATTATTGTTTTAAATCTGGTCACCATTAAAATGATTCAAATATATATGTATATATATGAATACATATATATATTTGAATATATATATAGTATATAGAATATAGCATATTATATAGTATTTAGTATAGGGTCTACAGGATTTATGGGGTCTCACTACAGAGATCAAACTTGCAGTGATCCTTCCTGTTTTTCAGCCTCCTAAGCACTGGGTTTACAGGCACACACCACTACACAGGCCAGCCTCAATCCCTGTCTTAGCCTGCCCTACAGGGCAGGCCCAGCATAGCAGGCCAGGGATCAAACCCCGGCCCTTGTGTCAGCATAAACAGGTGCTTTAATCCATTGAGTTATCTGGCTCGCCCGACATTTGCATATTAAATATATCCAATATTATTTTTTATTTTGATGTATATGTACATAGTGAAATATTTAATATAATTAAGCAAATTGATAAATATCTCATGTAGTTACTCTTTAGAAAGTGTTGCAGAGATGATCACTTAACTCTGAACTGTTAGTTAACTTTCAGTATACACTGCAAAACGGCTGAAGACACTCATCCCATATAACCCCAGTCTTACATCTTTCACCTACATCTCTTTTTTCTATCCTGCTTTACTCCTGGTATCTAGCATCTTACTCCCTCTTTGTATGTGTTTGACCATGTATTAAAAAAAGATATGTTATGTACACATACCAGCTCCGCACAAGGAATGCAAGTGTTATGTACTGCAAAGAAAAAATGCAAAGAAAGAAGCCCAAGAAAAACAAAGAACTGGAAACTAGAACTAGCCAAAGAACTAAAAAAAGCCTGGCTTTATAACAGAAAATATTTACATAAACAGTGCTCTACCCCAGCCAACAGAAGGAAAATAATGTTGTCCAATTCACTCTAAATCCACCAAAACTAAGAAGGGGAACCAGATTCCTACTTTTATGTATTGGCAACCACAACGGTCTGTACTTAGTAATACTGATATTATATCTCTGCCTTCAAGAGTATTTTCCAGTAATGACGTCTATTTCTATCAACACAGTGTTACTGGAAAACATTGGGGAAACATAGATATCACCATTAACTCGAGAGTGAAAACGTGACCATTCCTAACTCACAGGGGGAATTTCAGAGGACGACTATTACAGGATAAAGATACCCACATTACCTACTGATAATGAGGCCAGTGGTGACAAGATAATTAAGGAAATCAGTTAACGGATTTCTATTCTCGTAGCAGCCACAAGGCTCTGGAAAATGGGTGTGTTATCTCTGAAATATTGTTTCATGGGGGAATATCAGAGAAGCCTTGATAATTTCACCCACAGGTGGGTGTGTCATGTTCTACACAGCTGTGATGGTGTTACCAACAAAATCTTGGATCCAGTCAGGAAGAGAATGGTGGTTACAGCAAAAGCAGAGCAAATTTGGTCATGCTGTGTGAGACAGGAGCTATGATTCTTGTACTTCAGTTAACCTAGGCATGAGGAATATCTGTGAGCTTAGAACATCTTATTCTCTATTCTTGCTTCTGTACCATTTTTACCATTTTTATGTTACTTTATTTTTGTCTTTGTTTTTATTATTTGCTTTTTGTTTTTTCTCTTTGAAGTAAAATTTAAAAAACAATTTTATTCAATTTTATGTTGTGTTAGGTGGTAAAGGTTTTCTGAGTAATTTGGAAACCTAACTTGATGAAAATGGTGCACATTTATTTTAAAAAATTATGTAGATGGAAAATAGTTATTTAAATGTCAGTGACTGAAGTATGATTTTATTTATGGGAAGCACAGAAAATACATTTAATCTAAAATGGTAATATGAACTTTTAAGTGATAATTGTGAGTTTTCCAGATTTACCTTAATTATTACATCTACACTGTATTGGCATATTGGCTTAACTAGTTTAAATCAAATTTACAAAAGAAACTTGAGCTAGCAGTGGTGGTGCATGCACGTGATCCCCATACTTGGGAGGCTGACAGAGGAGGAGGAGTGCTGGGCACTAGAGGCCGGCCTGGATTATGCAAGGGAGTGCAAGGCCACCCTGCATTACTTGGTGAGACCCAGTAATGGGTCTCAAAAATCCAAACACAAAACAAACTTGATCATAACCGAGCATTGAATTATCCTGTATGATATGACAAATTAACTTTATACTTTGTCGTATACATTCAATATAGGTAATTGCATGTATGTATTTGAAGATGTAAAATTAACATGGAAGCATTTTTTCCAATAATCCAAACAGCAGCTGAGGTCAGTGTTATCAGGAGCAATAATCCAGACATCAAAACACTCTAGAAATACTGCATAGAGTAAGAATTTTCATTGTATTCAAGAGATAAAATGCCACTCACTAATGTCAATAAAATCAGTATTGCCTATGTTTTCTATATTATACAACAAGGTGGAAATATTATATGCATGATATTGATCAAGATGGTAAAAGAAATAATACCTGATTGCATTCACATAATTATTAAGATTCAAAAAAATATTCTGTGATACTGCATGTCAGGCTAGTGTTTTCAAAGAAAAAATTTAGAGATTAGTCAAGATAAGTTGTTATCTAATAGAACATGATGTTGGTAATATTGTTTACATATTTTGAATGTGCACCAAATTATTTTAACATTATAAAATGTTTTGATCTTTATGAATGTAATTTGTAAGAGTTCTTATGAAAAAGAGGATAAAAAATGAAAGAAAATATAAATAAAAATAGATAATGAGAGATACCAAGATAGATAAGTCATTCTTAAGGGTGAGGGATTGAGAGATGGAGGATGAGGGAAGTGTGAAGAGGTGAAGGCTAAAGAAAAGGGGTTGGAATCTGCCGTGTGCATGGACCAACTCCACAGATAGCGCGCAAATATTATGTTCTCCAAAACTGCTGTATTCTGTATCTTAAAACGTACCAGATTCCCACAGGGCCCTAGGCACTATACATTACACAGATGCATAAATAAAATGAAATACAGAAATTTAAAATACTAAAAAGCTTGTGTTCACTCTGCTTATTTCTTGTCTCTCTGGTAAATTAAATTTACGAACATAGTAAATTAAAAATTATAAAAGTAGCTGGATAGTCTTCATAACCTTTACAAACTTCCAACATCTTTATGGTTTGTGTCTTGTTGTCCCTGAGAGAGGCTCATGCAGTTAGGCGGAGGACTTTTAGACTTTGTGATTAATTCACGATCCAAGGCTGGGATTACGGGTGTGAATGATGCTGGGATTATGGGGATAAGTGCTACTGAGATTATGGGTGTGAGTGCTACACCCAGCCTGGGGCAGAGAGCCTGAATGCAATGTAAGGGAGATGGACCTGCTCTCTGTTGCCCTTGGTGCTGCTGCTCCTACCCTTTGCTCTTGCTGTTTTGCTGTTTTCCACAGCCATGAACGGTTGCCCTCTGCCATGTGCCACTCTGCCTTGGAGCCAACAAAGTAAGGAGAGAAGCCTCCACTAACTGTGATCTAAATAAATCTGTCCTTCTTTAATTTGGGGTGTCAGGTTACTTTGTCCCAGCAATGAGAGAAAAGTAACTCATCCCAATATACACAAGGATAAATTAATTTATCAATTTCATATTTTATACTTACCCTATAAGATGTCCCTATCGTAAGTGTAATTTCCTTCAAAATTTTTTAGACTCTTATTTTTGTCATAAACTCATGACCAACACTAATTAATAGCAGTGGAAATACTTGTCAACTAAAAACTAAGTAATCAAAATTGAGACCTCTAATGACTCACTCAAGTTCTTGGGCACTAGGGAGATAAAGGACAAAGGAAGTATACCGTAGAGGATTTCCTTGTAAATTTTCTGAAGAACTCAGATACATTTCTTAGGTTTTTAGGAAAAGGACATTATGAATGGATGCCCTTTAAAAACAAAATAGGACAAAATAAGCAAACAGCCAAAAAAAAAAAACAGTCCTTGCTTTCACTTAGTATTTGGTGTGTGGTCAATAAAAAAATTTTAGCATTTAGGGTCATGAAGCAGTTTCTGAAGATTAGAAATGACGAAGTCAGTCATTTTGTTGTATTGTCAGTATGTCTAACTGTAACCAGGAAGCACCCAAAATCTGGAGAAATTCTTTGGAACACTGTGTTCCTTTCAGTGCTAGTGTTACTTCAAAAGTAAACACCTTAGGACTGGGGAGCTAGCTCGGCGGTCTGAGCTCCTGCCTGCCGAGTAAAAAGACTTCGTGTCTATCCCTAGCGCCACGTGCTGGGCTGGCCCTGGAGCCCCAGGCGCAATGTGCCAGCTTCTGAGACCCGGCGTGGTGCTGCAGGCCTGTAATTCCAGTGCTGGGGAGGTTGAGATAGGAGGATCACTACACGTCTGAGCTGGGTAGTGAGACCCTGCATCAAATAAAAAAAGAAATAAATAATAAAAATGTAAATAGTTTATTTTCAGAGACTGAAAATATTTTTTTCTAAAAAATGGCATTCCTTTGGAAATGAATGCTGTTGGTCTTTTACTGCATTTTATTCATAAAATATTTAGAAAAAATGTTTCTTAGACTTAAGTTTCTTGAGAGGATTTTTTTTCCCCTTTGCAAACACGGTAATATGATATAACTTGAGCAGCTTCAAAAATCATGCTGTTGCTTAATATGAGTTTTCATTTTTTACCTCAAAAATACTTAGAATGCAGAACTATTCAAGAACCAAAGAATTACCAGTATTACATTCATATCTCTTAAAATTATTGCAATGATCTACATTTATAATTAGATTTATGGGTTAATCAAAAGTGTCAAGTCAACACTAGCTTTGAAATCTTAGTATTCATTATCAAGTTAAAAATATTTTAACTTTATGAATAGTCTTTTTCAATTGTAATATGTTTTTGAAATGCTTGCAAATTTTTAAAATTAAGGGCTGGCCTGACAGCTCAGCAGACACAGTGGCCAGGATTCAATTCTCGGCTTGCCTTGCCAACCCACTCTTGGGACATACTGAGACAGTGATTGAGACTGGGCGTGGTGGTGCATACCTGTAATCCCAACATTTGTGGCAAGGACCTCTGCTAAGCCTAGTGGCTTACTCTGGGTGAAAGATAAGAGGACAAGACTAACCATCTAATTGCAAATGGGAAACAAAAGCAGATGCATGCTTTCCATCAACTTACTAGAGATTAAATTTTGCAACTGTCCTACAATTTGTAATTGTAAGACTACAAATTCATCATAGCAGAAAATTATTTGCAATATCTAAAATTCATTACGTTTCAAAATCCGTATTTTAAGATTGCCCTGGAGAGGGTTATGTTTTTTGTTTTGTTTTTTTTTTTTTCCTTTAACAAATAAGTCACAACACTTGGATTTCAGAAATATATGCGATGTGTATTTTTTTAATTGGATAACTTAGAAAATGAGTACTGGGATGCAGTGCAGGAGGGGAAAGGCAAGGGTAGACGCGGCTCATTTGCTTTCCCCCACTGCAGCCATAAACTGCAGTTGCCCTTTTATTGGTGCCGACACTGATAAAGGCAAATCCTATTAGCAGGGCTAGTGATTGGAGTGTCTGCAGTTAACAGATGCAGAGTGTACTGAATGATTCTCTATGCAATGATTAAAAATTCAGCAAAGCAGTGTGCTTGTCACATTTAATGGAAGGCAGCATTCAAGATAAACAGATTTATGTGCACATTTGTAATATTTTTCTTCTCTTAAAGAAGAGTTGGCATCACAGGACCTTCACATGATTCAATGAAAGTTTATATTTGGACTCATATATCAGGGGTTAGACTCTCATGCCAATTTCCACAGACTTTTGGAAATTTCAACGATGCTAGCATAAGAAAAATATAATCAGAATGTTGAAAAATATCCAATTTAATTAGTCAAAATTTTTTGAACTGTTAAATTCCTCTTGGTTTGTAATATAACTTTATATAACATGAAGAGTAGTGGGAATCACACTTTAAGTGGGATCTAAAACATAGGGTTGATCAATTATGATGAAAATTTGGAATGTGTTAATTTAGTGGAGTCAAAGAATTTCATTGTATTTTCATAAAAAAGAATTTTTGAGTTATTTTTATACTATAAATACCTGTAACTTTGCTATCAACAGAATTTTGCTCTCAATATAAAACAAACATCTCTTATTAATATCAGGACAGAAACTTTTAAGATGATTTCACCTCAAACTATTAAAAAGTTTCTAATTTTGATTGATGTGGTTAGTACAGTGGTACTTGGAGCAGGAGAGTAAATTTACAGTCACAGAAGTTGAAGCAAACTATAATTAACAAAATAAAGCAATCTATCTTTTAATTTTTATGTGTTTAGGACGGGGTCTACAGGGTCTTACTATGTAGATTGGACTTGTAGTGCAAAAACCTCCTGTTTTCAGCCTCCCAAGTGCTGGGATCACACGCGCAGGCGTCACCATGCCCTGTCTCATTGGTAGTCTCAGGGTCCTCCCTGGGCAAGGCCAGCACTGCAGGCAGGAGATGAAACTCCCCACCGCTGTGCTCTGCCTAAGCAGGCACTATAATCTGCTGAGCTATCTGGCTGGCCCTAAAAATCTATTTTTTTAAAAAACTTTTTTTCCCAAGTGAATTTCATTGTATTTGAGAATGTGAGTACAGGTCCTTGCTTAGTGCTGACTGCTCCTCTCATGGAATCCATAAAGTGCTATCATTTAGAAGACAAAAAGGCTGATCTCATGACAAACTGGCTTTCAGGAATCATTAATTTGAGTGTTTAGAGCTCAATTTACTTCAAGGTAAAGAATTATTGAAGCCTCTCAGATGTGATGCAGATTCATTTACCAGAGAGCATAAAAAGGATCTCTGGTTATCAAATTTAGAGAATGAGTCATATGTTTATAAAATATTATTACAGAATTTGTTCTAATATCATGTAAATATGAGGAATCTGAGACTCAAACTGTTTTTTCCTCCTAATGAGATTCATTTGTTGTTTGTAAGGCTGCTGTTTGTGAATGAGTCAACAGATGGAAAGAAAGGCCAGCAGGCATTGTGGGGTCCCCCTCAAATCCAACCAGGCAGGAGGATAGGTGCAAGTTTGAAGCCATCTTGGGATACAAAGTGAGTTTAAGGTCAGAGTAAACTGCACAGAGACCCTGTCTCAAAAAAGACAAAATTAAAAAAAAGAGGAAAACAACAGCAGTGCCTACACTCTTCAGTTTTTCTTGATTTAATTTACTTTGACTAGACCTTTTTACCGTTAACTTTATTCAGTAACATTTTCTGTATTTCTTTGCATTCTTTAGTCATTTCAACTTTTAATTTTTATATACAAAAACAAAACAGCACAAATATGCACCTGATGTACACATACTCTTGCCTTAGCTTAATGTGCTGGCATCAGTAAAATAGATTTTGGTTGTAACATTCAAATTGGTAAATATAGAAATAACATGTAGTATTCATGGTCTTAATATGGTTTTATCAAAAATGTTAGATTTATGTAGGAGGGGTACAAGAAATAACAGACACAATTAAATTTATAACGAAATTAAGACATTTATAGAAATGACACAGAAAAATAAGTTAAATGCTGTTGAATATTTTCAAAAGTGACATAAGTATGTCAGAACTTTTCATTCAACATTTTTTTTTATTTTAATATAGTTGTCATAGACTATAATCTTATTTCAGGTTTATAAATGTAAATT
Organism: Ctenomys sociabilis; assembly: GCA_004027165.1. Classification (NCBI taxonomy): domain Eukaryota; kingdom Metazoa; phylum Chordata; class Mammalia; order Rodentia; family Ctenomyidae; genus Ctenomys; species Ctenomys sociabilis. The sequence continues at coordinate 14,004 of PVKA01032516.1, forward strand.
TAGGAAAATGGACATTGTACTATATTTCAGACATCAATAGACATATATATTTTATAAGCTCAGGTCTAGATCAAACATTCTTTCATCTTTCTTACTCTGTCTGGGAGACTTGACCCCTACAATCCCTGCATTTGTGTGTGTCTCTCTGTGTGTATATGTGTGTGTGTGTGTGTGTGTGGTGTGTGTGTGTGTGATCTCCATAGATAGTTTTCTTGTTGTGGTTAGAGCAGTCTTAGGTTCACTGGAAAATTGAGAATGCACAAATATTTTCTCTTTATCCCCCATTTTCTGCCTCGCTAGCCTGCCCAGTGTCAACCTGCTTCACCACTTGTATAATAGGATTAACCTGTATCAAAACTTGATAATAATCCAAAACAATTAGTTTACATTAAAATTTATACTTGGGCTGGTGAATTCTAGATTTGGATCAATGTGAAAAGACGTGTGTCTCTCACAGTGTGTGTCATACAGAGTATTTTCATTACTTTCAGAAGAATCCTGTGTATCACATTTGTTAATTTCCCTCCTCTTTCTCTTCCCTTGGCAACCACTAATTTTTTGCTGTGTCCATAGTTTTGTGCTTATAGAATGGTATATTAGAGAACTATTTTTCATCAGCTTTTTTTCTCTTAGCAATTGCATTTAAATTTTCTCCATTTCTTCACATAGTTTAACAGGATATATATCCTTAGTATGAATAACATTCCATTATTTGCATGGATCCACCCAGTGAAGGAGCTCTTGATTACTTCTACATCTTTTTTTTTTTTTTTTTTTTTTTTTTTTTTTTTTTGTATTTTTAGAGAAGAGTCTACAAAGTGTTCAGGGTCTCACTACTAGATTGGACTCATAGTGCTCCTCCTGTTTACAGCCTCCCAAGGATCACAGGTGCGCATCACCATGCCCAGTCCCAATGGCTGTCTCAGCGCTCCCCAGGGGTGGGGCTGGCATGGCAGCCTCGGGATCAGGTGCTTTAATCTGCTGAGCTATTTGGCCAGCCTTCTATTTTGATAACTGCGAATAAACAATTGGCACACAAGTTTTCTGTGCACATACATTTTAAGTCTTTTAAGTGAATATCAAGAAACATAACCACTCAATCATAATAAAAGTAGCTTTGTATAAAACTGAGAATCATGGTCTAAAGTGGCACACCCTTCTGCTCTCTCAATGGCAGCTAATGAAATGTCCTGTTGTTTCAAGTCGTCTCAGCACTTCTGTCGGTGTTGCAGATGTGGAAATTCCATTAAGTATGCAGAAATATGGAATTAACTTGCATTTCTCTGAGGACATGCCGTGAAGCAACTTTTCATATATTTATTTGTTGCTTGTAAGTCTTTTTGGTGAGATTTCTTTGAAGATCCTTGAAATATATGCTATTATAGCTACTTCTTTGCTGAGTTGAAAAAATGTTGTAGATTTTAGATATTTGTCCTTGATATGATGTGTCTTTTGCACATAGTTTCCTCCAGTTTGATTTGTTCTTTTTTTGTAACAGATGCTTATTGCAAAATAGTTATCTATGTAGAATTGATGTAATAATTCAGAAATATTCTTCTAAATTGTCAAACCATACTCAGCACTGTGAAATATACTGTAAACCTTAAAATTTAAAAATATGAGGCTCGTGGCCTGGCTTCTCTTCAGTGCGCTACTGCTGTCTTTCTCTCAGAGCGCTGTCCTCCATGGTGAGTGTCGCCGACACGAAGCTGTAAGTTGGTCTGAATATCCTGGGGTCCCGCCAGGAGCCAGAAAGGAGGAGCTGAAGACGTACAGCAAGTTAGCCAAGGAATACCACTCTGATAAGAGTCCAAAGGACTGGCCAAATAGCTCAGTAGACTTAAAGCACCTGCAAGCAGGCCCAAGGACCAGGGATTCAATCGATCCCCGGGCCTGCCTTTCTGGGTCCGCCCCCTGGGTGCGCTGAGCAGCAACTGAGACTGGGTGTGGTGTTGCACCCCTGTAATCCGGGAGCTTGGGAGGTTATAAACAGGTGGATCACTATGAGTCCAATCTGAGACCCTGAACACCCTGTACACTCTTCCCTAAAAATAAAAAAAGAAAGAAGGAAAGAAAGAAAGAAAGAAAGAAAGAAAGAAAGAAAGAAAGAAAGAAAGAAAGAAAGAAGGAAAGAAAGAAAGAAAGAATCCAAATGCTGGAGACAAATTTAAAGACATGAGTGTTGCATATGAACTACTATGAAATGCGGAAAAGTGCAAGTTATATGGCAGATATGGAGAGCAAGGTCTTCAGGGAGGCATCAGTGGAGGTGCAGGCATGGATGATATTTTGTGTCACGTTTTGGTGGAGGTTTATTGGGCTTCATGGGCAATCAGAGAAGTTGAAATGGCAGAAAAAGAGGAGAGGACATGATGCATCCACTCAGAATATCCTTAGAAGAGCTGTATAATGGCAAAAACAACCAACAACCAGAGCACATTCTTGCTAAGTTGTAGCAAGAATGTGCTCTGCAGTGCAGGCAGTGGTCAAGGCGGAAAATCTGGAGCTGTCCAGCAGAGTAGTGCTTGTTGGGGTAGAGGCGTGCACTCATGGAGCAGGCATCTGGCTCTGGGAATGGTGCAGTGGATGCAGTCTGTGTGTTCTGACTGCAATGGAGAAGGAGAGGCAATTATTGCAAAGGACCGCTAGAAAAAATGTGAACAGAAGAAGGTGATTAAAGAGGTCAAGATTCTTGAAGTTCATGGAGACAAACTCATGAAACATGGGCAGAGCATTGCATTTACTGCAGAGGCAGACTGGCCCCAGGAGTGGATCCAGGAGACATTGTGCTTTTGCTGCAGGAGAAAGAGCATGAGGTGGTCCGAAGAGATGGGGATGGTTTGCATGTGATATATAAGATAGGATGTGCTGAAGCTCACTGTGGGTTTCTGCTCACTTTTAAGCATCTTGATGCAAGTCAGACTGCTGTGAAGTATCCCCCTGGCAAAGTAATTGGACCAGGATGTGCTCATGTAGTCCATGTAGTCTGAGGTGAAGGAATGCTGCAATATCATAATCCCTTCAAAAAAAGGTGACCTTTACATACAAGCTTGATGTGCAGTTTCTGGAAAACAACTGGATCAACCCTGATAGGCTTTCTGAACTAGAAGACCTTCTTCCATCTAGGCCATAAGCTCCTAACACAATTGGAGAGCCTGAGGAGGTAGAGCTCCAGGAATCTGATAGCACTCAAGGCTCAGGAGGTGGTCAGAGGTGGGAAGCCTGCAAGGAGAGCTCTGAGGAAGAAAGCCGCAGCCATCCTGGGCCTAGGGTTCAGTGTGCGCATCAGCAAACTCTGCAGACAGCTTGCATGGGTGGACGTTATTTCCACATTTGTCTCATTTGTTCTCAGTGATCCAGCTGGCATGTGATCGATCCAGATGAACTGATGGACATCTGCTCCTCTCTGTAACTTTTAAAGCTGGTATAGTATCTTAGGGAGTATATAATTTAAACTAACCACAAAGCTTTTCATCTTCCTTTTGACTGTTCTGTAGCAGGATAAACCACTTGAAAGGAAACAAGGCTCCCTTTCACACTAGGTTGTAAGTTTTAGTCCTGGTATCTGTATTTTCATTAGTTTTGGGTAGATTTTGTTTCTTATTCTAAATTCAAACCCCACACTGTAAAGTTTGTACAATTTGCCCTGAAAGTTTGTGTTTGACTGCAGCTGCATAAACTGATACAAATAGAATGAAGAATCTCATAACCTGTATCTATCATTTAACTACATGGAAAAATGGGTTTTGCACACAGTGGGTTTGGAGCTGACTGGGAACAATGAGAAAATTACATTAACAGTGGTTGTCAGGTTTTTGTTTTTTTTTTAACTATCTTGTGAAAGTTGTCCAGAACTCAATAATAAAAAGCAGTTGGTATAAAAAACTGTTATAATGCATGTTGAAAAATTATGAAATCTTCTAACTTACAGGAAGAATTGCAAGTTCTTCTTATAAAAATCTGCAAAAAAAGATAATGTAAATATCATACAGAACAACACTGATGTGCAGGACACATTGATATATGAAGTTTAGAAAATTGTTCTGAGCTTGGAATGTGGAAGACAGTTATTCAGAATTTACAGCCTGGCCTTTAATAGTGATAGTGTCAAAATAAAACTTTAAAATATTCTTTCTGCCTGGTGAGTATGATAAAAATACCAGTTCTTAAATAAATTTATGACTATGCAGTGTTTCTGATATATCTTGCTATTTATTGTTTTCTTAGCTACAATGTTATATTGAAAACTTTCAGCTGAAGGCCCATAAATTGATAAAAATGTCAAGTAATATTTGTTGAAACAAACATGTCATAAGGAAAGTTTATGTCCTGGATGTAGGTAATTCACTTTGCAAAATTTGTTCTGTTATTTTACTTAAATAGTTTAAATTATGTTAATTATCTTGAGTATCTATAGAGATCATGTAATCACTGTAGTTTTGTTCATTGGTTTCTGATTAATGCTTTTATGAGGTCTAGTTTATTATATTTGATACCAAACACTTTGATTATTCTAATATGTTTTACAGAAGTTAATAAAGATATACAACCATTGTTAAATTAATTAGAATTTGTGTTGAATATTTATAAACTTAAAGTATACACTGTTTAAAGAAGTCCATATTTCCTTGTTTGCTCATTATAAGACCCACTTACTTTGAGGTATAATTATGTGAATGAAAATACATAAATAAGCAGAAAATATTAAAATAACATTATAAAATTTATCTCCATGTGAAACATTTCATCAACACCATGGTAATGACTTTTGGCAGGCATTTTAAGAATAGAAGTCAATTTCCAAGGGTGGCGTCCAATTTCAGAACTCTACATCATATAGTGATTCTTCATAAATATAGAGATGCTTCACTATTTTTACTTGTAAAAGGCGAAAGATTTATACGATCTGAAGAGAAACCAGAGTATACTATTTTTACTTGTTCAGCTTATTTGTTATATTAGTTACTCAGCTATGTAGTTTGAATTGTTTAATATGCATTTCATTTAGTAGAATTTACATCAGTACAATTAGGTAGCTCCCTTCAGTGAACATGTGCTGGTATTCAAGGACCGGCAAGATAGCTCAGTGGGTAAGCATCTGCTTAGGCAAGTGCAGGAACCCTGTTGCTGTGGCGGCCTCGCCCCTGGGCACACTGAGCCTGCCACAGAGTCCAGGAGTGGTGGCACTCACTTGTAACCCTGGGAGTGTGGGCTGTGTAGTGAGACCCTGTAACAAATACATAAAAAACAAATAAACAAAAACTTATATATAGAAATCTCTATATTTTATTAATTATAAGTGTCATTTTATTTTTATTCATTTTGTGGTAAGTTCTTAGTGTTCATATATTGCAGTGTTCATCCCAGGGCTGTCTAATTCTTCTTTTTGTTTTTCTTTCTTTCTTTCTTTTCTTTTTTTTTTTTTTTTTTTTTTTTGCGGAACCAGAGATGGGAACTCAGGGTCTTGCACTTGCCAGGGAAGCATTTATTAGACTGAGTCATCTCCCTGATTCTTCATTGATATGTTTATTTTAGTTCCATTTTCTGGAAGAAAAGAAAAATATCTCTGGAAAGGAATATATTGTGGAAGAAAATGCAAGGAAAAGAACTTTATGCTATGATAACATGACTGCTCTTTCTCAACTTCTTGTAATTGATGTTAAAAAAATATCCTGTATTGATAACTTTTATATCTGCCTACATATTGTGCCAGTGTAGTTCTCTTCTAACTTTTGTTTGGCAGACTATTGTTTGACAATGCCCAAAGCATGTTGTTAAACTAACACTTGAATTTTACATCTAGATTCCTCAATTCCACATGGAGCTTGAGAATTTGTTATGCAATTCTAAAAAAATTAGTTAATATTTTGTATGTCACTTTCCTGTAAAAAAAAGTCTAATGACAATACTTTTCTGTTAGCCCCTATAAGGATTCAGTCTTTCCATCAGAATGTTTTGATTCCATAGCAATTGTGGAACTGCTGATTTATACAGAGTACACATTTACCAAACTGCTTTGTATAATTTGTACTTTTGAGCCAGTTCTTTTCATAATGGTAGTGGACTTTTACCAAAAGTAGAAAAAGAAGCAAGCTATGGAGTGAGGGCATTTATTCTCTTTTGTCAATTACCAGCACATCACCACCACCACCACCATGATTTTGTGTAACCTAAAATAGTGAACATTACCTGATCTCATGCAGTATGTACTAAGATTTATTTGAGCAGTACCAGTATATCATCGTTCAAATGCAAGTAGTAAAAAGTCTACCATTTCAAAAGTTTTTCAGAGCAGAATTTATAAACCTTAAAATCATTCATCTTCATAACACTATTTGATGAATCTTGATAACTGGGTAAGATCTTAAATCTAATGTCAAAAGTAAGTTCCAGAACATTTCACCACTCTTCTACCTCAGCTCCCCAGGTATTAATCTCTGAAGACAGAATTTCACATATATGATGCCATGGGGTGGGGACGCTCCTTCTCCTAGCACAGTAACTTTGAGATGACTGAGTAGTGTCCACATACATTGTACATTGTTTGTTTATTGGTCATTGGTTGATCAATGTTAGGTTGGATATAAAATGGTGGAATTGATAGATTATACAGTAGGCATATTTACCAAACTCTTTTTGGTTATATGCCTAATATTGTGTACTTTTAAGCAGTCCTTTTTATTTTAATGGTAGCAAAGTTTTACTCAAGGTAGGGAAAGAAATAAGCTCTGGAGAGCAATTTTGAGCCACGTAAAATTAGTACAAGTACATCCTCCAATGTGAGATTATGCCAGTATATGACAGAGAGAGCACAGTGGCAAAAGTTCCATGTGGACATCCGTTTTGGCGCATGCCTGTAATCCCAGCACTCGGGAGGCTGAGGCAGGAGGATTGTTGGTGAGTTCGAGACCAGCCTGAGCTACAAAGTGAGCTTAAGGCCAGCCTGAACTGCAGTAAGACCCTGTCTCGAAAAGACAAAAAAAAAAAAAAAAAAAAAAAAAAAAAAAAAAGATAGCATCAGGTCTAGGTCATCCTATCAAAAATATGTTCAAGTTATCTCAAGAGGTCTACATGGAAAATATTCTGTGCATTTCTTCCATGATATTTTAAATTAGTAGATCATATTTACTACTTCAATCTTTTCTACAATCTAATTTCCTATCCTATTTTTCTGAAAGTCACATACCACCATTATTCTTTATGTGATCCTGAGGGAGTTGAAGTCTCTGACCTCTATAATTTCTTCTGGATGGAAGAGGTATAGGCCCTACCTCCTGGGAATTACATGCTCTCCAACTACCATGGGGGTTGTGACTTATTGGCAGGGTTGAATCAAAGAAGAAATCCTGCTGTCTGGGCTGACTACTCAGACTATGTTACTGGGTTCAGGGCTGTTGCAATCTCTTTCTGGAGATGGTTTGTAGGTTCCTTCCTGAGCAAAGAATTAAGCAAGACAAGCACAAATATTAGCAAAGTTTTACTGAAGATAGGAAATGATACAAATTTCATGAGCAAACTTGGGCCAAATAAATGTAGAAAAAGATGAGTTAGGCCCAACATATGAGGTAGAACATAGTGGCTGACCTTTTAAATGGTAGGCTTTCTAATTGGATGTTGATGCATAATGTTAGATCCTATTGTGAACCTGCTTGGTGCTTTGGTTCATGAACTTGATTCTTTCTGTGATTTAGGTTGCAAACCAAGTTAGACAAGAGCCAAATAAAATTTAATACATACAATCCATGCTGAAATTATGGAGAAATTGGATTTGGTTCTTATCCAGTTTAGTTATTGGTCAGAATTGTGGAGATGATTAAGGCCACAAGCCAATGCAACACTAATTTTATTTTGGCTGTTATCAATCCTTCTAGTCATTATTTTATTTCCTTTAACATATCTACTTAAATATTTATTGAAATTGTTCATTTTGTGTGCCATTTATGCACTCTATTTCATATTTAAAATTTTAACAATCTCAATTCTAACAGTACTCAGTAAGTTAATAGCAGTTATGCCACGAATTTTTCAACATTGTTAATTCTATGCCTTTTCAATTTCTCTAATCTTTTTCTAAAGGAAATTACTTGTTTAATTATTTGAGGCAAGGTTTCATAGTACAGATCAGACTCATAGTTATCTTCCTGTCTCAGCCTCCCTGACACTGTGATTACAGGCATGCATCATTACGTCTGGCTTTGTGGCTGCCATGCCGCATGGTACCAGGGATCGAACTTAGACCTTGTGCTTGCCAGGCACATGCTGCATGGCTGAGCTATTTCCCTTGCTTCCAGTTTCTCTAATCTTAATCTAAATTTCATTTATTTTTCCTTTACTTCCTATATGATGTTAACATCATTATTCAAAACACTCATATGTTAACCCTGTCTTGATTTTCTAACTTTTACTCTACATCATGCTATGTACATGACTTTGATGTTTTATTGTTTACTATTACATAGAAACCTTAAAAGTCTCCAGATAATACTTTCTTCACTTAGAGAGAATATATAATTTCTTTTGTGTACTAAGGTGGGAGAACTACCACTGAGCAGCCTCAGTTAAAGTTCAGCAAAATATTCTCCAGTGCTTAATCTTCATTTCTTTCAATTTTGTTCCTAGTTCATTTTATTACAGCAATTGTCATTGAAAACCTGTGTTTCCTGCTAATACCAGTCTCTCTCTGGGAAGCTTCAGATGACTCTAGGAAGAGTTTGTGGCTCAAATTTATCTGTCTCCTGGTTCTGAATTTTTAGAGTTTGATAAATGTCTATGAACTATCCCCAAAGGTCTCTATTATCAGCAGTTGTATCCTCACACCCAGTATTTGTTGCTCCAATGGCTCTTCTGAGTGAATTTAAATTGTATCCTGCTTTCCAGTTACTTATCTTATCCCTTAGCAAATATTATATTCTCAACACTACTTTATCATACACAGAATCAAAATGCTTTCCATAGTAACGTCCAATGCATGATTCTGTAAGATATCATACATTTTTGGTATTGTTATTATTATTATTATTGATCAAGGTTTATTTTCTTCTACCTCATTGTCAGTTTTGATGAGAGTAAGTAAACACTCATATTAAAAATAACGTTTAAGTGCTTTCTATGACCTTTAACATTTAATTAAATAAACCATTTCTTATTGTTTACATCTATGCTAAATTTTCAGCATAAAATCTAAGAAAGGAATTGAATTGTCCAATCTAGTTCTCAAAATTCTCAAGGAGAAGGATGGAGGAGGAAAAAGAAATAAAGACAAGAATTGGAGTACAAAAAGCTGAGGTCAGGTGAAAATGGGAGAAAACAAATTGCTCATGAGCACAGCATATTTATTCACATTTTTGTTTGACATCACGTGACTCTTCTCTGCTGTTTGCTCGTCTTGCCTTGGGGTCTTTGTGTTCTCCAAGCTGGAGCAGCTTGTTCACATGGTCTGCCCCAGGTGCTCTTTGTTCTCAGGACCAGCTTTACTCTAGCCCAACATGCTTCATTAGTCTCCAGCTTCAGCTACTCTTAACGTGCTCATCTTCTCTGTTCTGTAGTTGCAAGCAGTGGGTGGTCTGTTGGAGTTGGTGAAGTTGTGTTCGGAGAGCTCTATAGAAGATCTTCTCATCCTCTCACCTTTTGCTTTCCAAGTGAGCTTATTCATTTAGGCTAAAGATTCCCAGACTAAGAAGTTCAGGTTCCTGCATTAAGAAATGTAGCCCACTTCATACCATTAATCTGTAACAGCAGTCAGTTACCAGTGTAGCTGAAAATTGTGAAAGAGTGTTAGAGATATGAGATTTATTTATTTATTTATTTTTTAATTAATTAATTAATTATTTTTTTATTTTTTATTTTTTTCCATTTATTTTTATTTTATTAAAATAAAAATGTCAATCAGACAGTTTCAAAACACCTTAACCATACAGAGTCAATGAATTAATGCATTGCAAAGTGTTTTCATAACATTTTGGTATTGTACAAGGTGCATACATGATATTATATTTACAGGTTTTTTTTATAGCTGAATTATATCAAAAATTCAATAATTATTTACCTAGTGGATGACCATAGCACTAAAAGCCAACATAATATCCTGTCCAACCACCATTAGTGCAGATCTTGTCTATCATAGAATTATGTAGAAGCACAGCGTTATCTATCCCAACTGTACTGTCTATACACACACATGATGATTTTTTCTTTCTACAACCCTTCCTTTGTCTACACCTGTCAAAAGTGGGCACTCCATTGACATTCAACTACTTTAGGTGCTTGAACTCGACACCACAATCCAACAGAGTCCAGCATTCTGCAACCATAGGGAGTTATTCAAAGAAATTGTCGACCATATCCATTTACAGCTCAGCTTAATATTATGGGCTCATGATGTATACTTCATTTTTATACTTTTATACTTTTCTGCTGGATGCTTAAACAGGTAGATCAAAACTTATATACCAACACATGAACTTTATATTTCCTATGTGGTCATTGAAGTCTTCTCAGGGTTTACCTTGTAGTCCTGTATATTATTCTGTACTTCCTTTGTCTGTGTCATCCATGTGGACGAGTCACGGCCAATGCTTAACCAGATTGCTCTCTGTGAGAGCCTGAGAGAAAGTTTTCTCTTCATGTGACTCTCCCCAGGCACACTACAGAACTTCAATCTCTTTCCTCTGTGGCTCCACAATCTCCTTGCTCAGAAAAGTTGGAGCTCAACTGAGTCTCATGATATTGCAGTACAGGTTCTCCTATGTCCTGAGTCTTCGCTGACCTTGAAAGGCTAGGTCCAAAATGTTGGCTGGCCTTGTGGCTCTTCTATTTCTCCAACTCTGACTTGTGATCTTAGGTTGTTAACCATCCAGAAGAAAAGCTGATTAGTATCCTGCAGCATATGCCATTCACTTTGCCTTGTCTGACTCAATTGATTTTACTTGTACATTTCCTTTTGTATTTCTGCTTTTCGCTTGTTATACTAGGGAGACTATACGATATTTACACATGTGTGTCTGGTTTATTTCACTTATGAGTATATGTTCAAGTGGCGTCTACTTCAGTATAAATGCTTCAAACTTATCGTTCTTAATAGCTGAGTAATACTCCATTATATAGAAATACCACATCTTTTTCAACCATTCCTCATGTGATGGACATCTTGGTTGTTTCCAAGATTTTGCTATCACACATTGTGCTGCTATAAACATAGGTACACATATATCTCTATGATACAATGTATCCAAATCCTTTGG
>PVKA01032517.1:0-25239 GCA_004027165.1 Ctenomys sociabilis
TGCTGGACATAATTATGACCTCTAGGTAGGTAACAGAATGCAGCACAGGTGCTGGGATGTTATTTCTGAAGTTCAGTCATCAACTGATGTGGGTTCTGGCCTTGAAATTCACCTGCAATGAGGACCCCAACAGAGAACTCCACAGAACAGACCAACACCTATCCACAACCCCGCGTGTTAACACAGAAGCTGTCAGTCAAAACACTACTTTTCACTACTATGAGTAGTGATCAGGAAGCAGCAAGAAAGAGGGAGAGAGGGACAAGGAGGGAGTGGAGGAGGGGGAGGGAAAGCGGGTGGAAGGTGCCAGTCTCAATGTCCATGCCCCCAATGACTCACTCCCTCCCACTGGGCCCTGCCCCTTGGAGAGTCCACAATCTCCAGTAATACCATCTGGTGGTGACCAAGTCTTTGGCATACCAGTTTTGGGGAGACATTTAAGATACTCACCAAAGGGCTAGAGAGATAGCTCAGTGGTACAAGCATCTGCCTGGTAGGTATAAGGTCTTGAGTTCAAACCTTAGTACCGGGGTTCTGCCCATTAGCTCAGGTGTTTAAGTGCCTGCTTAAGCAAAGCATTCATGCTTTGATAAATAAATAAATAAAATCCTTCAAACCTTGGTACAAAAAAAAAAAGATGCTAACCCTGTCAGCACCATTTTCTTTCCAATTTTTTTTTTTTTTGTCTTTTTGAGACAGGGTTTCATTATGCGGTTCAGGCTGGCCTTAAACTCACTTTGTAGCTCAGGCTGGTCTCGAACTCACAACAATCCTCCTGCCTCAGCCTCCCGAGTGCTGGGATTACAGGCATGCGCCACCACGCCTGGCCCCATTTTTTCCCCAATATTTAAGTATCTTTCCCTTCTATATTTGTTTTGTAGGACAGAAAGATTCTTAATTAATTGAATACAGACATTTAAAAAATCAGATGACAGAGCTAAGAAGATGCAGCCTGGCGGTAGGCTATAGTTGCCTGGGCCGGCAGGGTGGAAGCAAAGAAAAGGGGCAAGAGTGTAGGCTTGTGGCTGAGGATTATAGAGTCCATATTTAAAAGTGGTAAAAAACATTCTAAAATGATCCCAGCGATTAATGCATAACTCTGTGAGTGTCTTGAAAGCCTCTGGATTGTCCTTTTTATATAGGAATTGTATGCTATGTGAATTAAGTATTTTTTGTGGATGTGGTACTAGGAATTGAACCCAGAGCTTTCATGTTGAGCTACATTCTTAGCCCTTGTTTTGCTTTTGTTTTTTATTTTGAGAGAGGGTATCAGTATGTTGTTAAATTACCCAGGCTGGCCCCTTTTTTTTTTTGTTTTTTTTTGTTTTTTTGAGACAGGGTCTCACTGTGCAGTTCAGGCTGGCCTTAAGCTCACTTTGCAACTCAGGCTGGTCTCGAACTCACAGCAATCCTGCTGCCTCAGCCTCCCGAGTGCTGGGATGACAGGCCTGCGCCTGGCCCCAGGCTGACCTTGAACCTGGGATCTTCCTGCCCCAGTCTCCTAAAGTGCTGAGATTACAGACATGCACAACCTCACCCAGGTGTGAATTATATCCTGAAGCTTTTATTTATTTTTGTTTTTTCCTGAAGCTTTTAGAAAAGAAGCTATTAGGGGGGCCTGGGAGATGGCTCAGTAGAATAAGCACTTCCCTGGCAAAAACAAAGGCCTGAGTTCAATCCCTGCTTCCACCAAAGAAAAGAAAAGAAGATATTGTAGAAACAAGAATAAGATGATTTGAAAAAGAAGCATAGAACTATAAAGATGTATACATTTTAAGCATTGTTTCCCAAACTTATTTATATGTGAATATAAAAACATTTTCATATTTGGAAAAAAATAAATATGTATGTATATGTACAGGAGCATATGTGCATTTGCCTATGTATAAGAAAATTTCCTGCAATGTGGAACAATATGGTCAAAAGGCAGAAAATAGAAAAGTAAAGATAAATCTATGGGGAGCCGGGCATGGTGGCGCAGGCCTGTAATCCCAGCACTGGGGAGGCTGAGGCAGAAGGATTGTAGCTCGAGACCAGCCTAAGCTACAAAGTGAGCTTAAGGCCAGCCTGAACTGCATAGTGGGACCCTGCCTCAAAAAAGAAAGAAAAGAAAAGAAAAGAAAAGAAAAGAAAAGAAAAGAAAAGAAAAGAAAAGAAAAGAAAAGAAAAGAAATTTATGGGAGCTGGGGAGATAGTTTAGTGGAATAAGTGCTTGCCTGGCAAGTACAAGGTCCTGAGTTTGATCCTTGGTACCACCCCTCAAAAAAAAGGAAGAAATCAAGCAACCAGCCCATGAAGTCAAAATATCTAAGAGAAGGTCCCCAAAGCAGAAGATAGAGAAAAGGGGACAGAATAGTAAAGTGATAATAATAGAAGATGGTTTTCTAGAAATGAATCACATAGGTTTTCAAGTTGAATGGGTCTTCCAAATGTTCAGCATAACAAATAAAAAAGACTCCTGTGATAGCAGCACAGAATTGCAGAATATTAAGGATAGTGAAAATTTTCAGAGTAGGGGGAAATAGCCAGCAAAGAAATCTGGAACTGCCAGAGGTAACACAGATCTGTCATGAGCAGGCTGCTTTCCTAGTGCCAGGCTCCAAAGGATGAGGGAGGTACGTAACCCACAGAGATGCAGCCATCCAGCTGGATGGCCTGGGACAAGTCCAGGAATGGAAGAATGAAGAATGGGGCAGAAGAATGGAAGGTGAATCGGCTAGCTATTGCAGTGCAGCAAAACGTCCAGAAGCCTAGTAGCTTCAAATCACAGCCATGCCCCGTTGCTCGTGAGTTACTGGTTCTGCTAACTGAGCTTGGACTCGGCAGGGCTTTCTTATATATCAGCAGCACACAGGCTGTGTTCCAGCTGGGTGGCTCTACCAATTTAGCTGGGCTCTCTAGCTTGTCTGGAGACTCAGCTAGGACCACTGGACTGACTCCTTTGGCTCGGGGTGGTCTGTCATCCAACAGCAGATCAGCCCAGAGATGAGAAGGAGGTAGGGGCAGGAGGGAAGTGGGGGGGGGGGGGGTGACGTGACGTCTTGAGGCCCAGGCTAAAAGCCAGAATACCTTACTTCTACCATGTTTTGTTGACCGAGGTCATGGCCAGCTCTGATCCAAGGATCAAGAAAACACATAGTTGATATCTACCTGGAGTTGCTACATGGTCACATTAGCAAGGACACAAGAACAGGATGGTCTATACTTTTATGATCAATCTACCATGGGGAAAGAAAACGAAGGTTTATAAAAGGTAGCACAAAGATCCCTCTCTTCCAGTGTGAGATCTCTATTGTCTTCCTCTGTGGTCTGGGTGAAAACAGGTCATTGTGGGGATGGAACCCTGGACCCCCTGCGAGGCTCGCACAGCGCCGCTGCGTTCCCCTCTCTATATTCCACGTGCAGAAAAACCTCCAGGGGAGCCAACACGGCTCCGCGGAGCTCACAGCGGCCCCAGGGCGGTCTTCAGCTCGGCCCTGGAGCACCAGAAGGGAGACACCCTCGCATTCCCCCGCGTGGGTCCAGGCTGGGCGAGAGGCGAGCCCCCCTTTTTGCTGGAAGCCAGCCACGAAGGTTCCGAGGGTAATGGAAGTGCCTGCTCAAGCGGAAACTGAGAATCGTGCCAGCTGCTCCCCTGTCTGCGAATGGAGACCTTAAGTCACCTTGGCACAGATTTGCCTTATTATCTCTTGGGTCTCCTTAACTTATATAAATGGGATGCAAGCCCGTGCTGCTGCTTCTGAGAGAGTTCACATGGACCTCCTTTGGCTTGGAAATGCCCGCCTGTCCAGAATCCTTCATGTGCGAAGCCGCGCTGGGAAGAGCAGGGGCAGGTGTGCGCAGAGGCTGAGAGTCTGAGGGAACTGTGAAGCAGCTCAGGCATCCGAACTCTTTATTTTTTTTTTCTGAGACCCAGTCTCCCACAGAGACTGCACTGCTCTGCAGTCCTTGGCAAGAGAGTGCAGTCATAGCTTCAGAAAGGCCTTCTTCGCCAGGCAGGGGCAGAGTTGGGCCGGGTGCAGCTGGGGCTGGGCCCACTGCTGTGAGTTCAAAGAGCAGAGGCCCTCCAGAGGTTGCAAGCTCGAGATGTAGAATCTCTGTCAATAGGAACAAACTGGGACAAGAGATGTCACCCTCTGCCTGGATGACTTTTCCAGGCTCTTCCATCTCCAACTTAAGACTCCCTCCAACACCGAGCAGGGCTGTATCAGTAGTCCCATCGCAGGGCACAGAGCCTGGCACCAAGAGAAACTGTGGTTGGAGTCAGTGCATTGAGAAGTCCCTTTCTGAGTCAGCAGAGGGGCTCTTGGGGGCTGAGGTTCCGCTAAATGGGGCCCCTGAGCTGCACCCCTCCAGCTGTACAGGGTCCCTCGAGCTGGGCAGTTGGAGGCGAAAAGTTCCCGTAGCGGTCCTCAGTGTGGCCACGAGGTGGCGCTGGGGCTCCGTGAGTCACAGACAAAGCGCATCCTCTTTTCTAGCCCTCTCCCGCTCCCCCACCTTGACTTCCTCCTGCGGTGAGGAGGGTGACCTGGTTCAGTGGTGATGCGTGAGGTGCACCTTGACTGAAAAGGTGGGTCCGAGGGTGAAAAAGAGGAGGGGAGGGCATATCCACTTTGTTCGCTTTTTGAGACAACGTAATGCTGTGTAGTCCACTCTGGCTTTGAATTCACTATGTAGTCCAGACTGGTCCTAAACTCACTATTTAGTGTACCATGGTCTCAAGCTCACAGGGACCCTTCTGCCTCATCCTCCCAAGTGCTGGGATGATCTGCTTATGTCAATGGGCTGTGCTGGTTTCACGGTTGAGGAATATCCTGGGTGAACTGTTGAGACTACTGCCCCGGTAGTGAGGTGCTGGAGGGTGGCAAAGTGAGAAAGGTTCTGAGGTTGTCATTGTAGTGAAGGACCCTTAACAGCCATGCCCCACGCCTATTAATCCTGTCTATTCACTCCATGGAACCACACAGCAATCTTGTGATTCGCTTTGAGCGGCTCTGATGATTCCCATTCTACAGACGGGAAACTGAGACTCGTAGAGATTGGGACATGGCTGGAGCCCAGCTGTTCACAAGTATTATATAGCTGCAAGTGGGGACACACTGGAGATGGATGGGCAGGAGGGTTCTAAGCCTGGGGACCACCAGGCCCTTACCAAACTGTACCCCTGAGTGTTCTGCTGCCCAAGGATGATAAACCAGAGAAGGGGGTGACCCAGGGGCCACTAGGGGTGTAGTGTGCACAGGGAGCTCCCTGTCCTGTCTGCACAGCTAACCTTCCCCAGTGTGTACTACTCCACGCTGCACCCCAGAGTGCACAGGAGTACTGTGATGGCAGACTGACTTCAGGGGAGGGGTTACCGAGGCCTGTGAGGTTGTGAAGTCCACATCCTTTTGCTGCTGCCTCAGCTGCTCTCTGGCAGTGACACGAGGTTGGGCATCCCATCCCACTGAGCTGAGGCTGGAGGACACAACCTGGAGGAGACAGCGCCTGCTGCATGCCTGGCAGGAGACTGCCCACCTCTTTCTCTTCCCAGGGACTGCATAATGGCCCCATAAAACCAGGGCCAGAACAGTGGCCTCTCCAATTTCATTCCCATTTACTCACAGGAAATTCTCCCCGACAAGGCTTTATTTTATTCTTCTGTGGCAGAGGTGCCTCTGCTGGTTAAGGATGCAGAGAAATAGTTACTGTTGCTGCAAGTTCCAGTATCTGGAGACGAAGCAGAAAATGAGAGGGATTTGGGAAAGCACTAATTGTCGATGATTAAGCTGCTGGTGCTTTTATTTATGTGCCTATTTATCTTGCACATCATTTGTGCTTCTCGTCCTTAAGCTGTGATGTATGGAGCAGATGAGGATTTCTGAGAGATCTGAGTGTACTCCCTTCTGCCTTTGATTTTCTCTCTTTTTTAACAGCTACCAGAATTAATGTCTAAATAAAATCAACCAACAGGAAAGCGTGCATACTGCTGCTTTCTGACTCTGACAGATGACAGTAATGGGCAGCAAACCTGTGGAATAGAAAACCCATAAAACAGGCCTCAAAGCACCTCTCTTTTGTCAAGTTATGATGAAGGATATCTATAGGCTCAGGGAGTGTGGGTGAATTTCTTAGGACTGGCAGACAAGATGTGTATAACGTAACAAGACTGGAATTCTAAGTTACAAAGATTTTGAGGCTGGGCTTGGAAGAAAACATAGCGTTTTCTTCACATGTGAAGTCTGGATTTTGGATAACTTTATACTTATCCCAGTCATGCAGAAACAAAGGTCAGGAGCTTTCCTTAGGCAAGGCTGAAGGAGTCCAACAAGTGGGATACCGAAGTTCACACAGCAGGACTGGGATGGAAGCTTCTGTCTGCCCTGGCAGGAACTTTTGGGTCAGTATATTCACACTTAGTTCCCCAGGAGCTCAATAAGGCCAGCTGTGAACACAGCCCTGACTCCAAGAGCCACATGGCTGGCCTTTCCAGTCTCATGTTTTCCTCAGCTTTGGTTTCCCTTTGCAGCCTCTTGGGTTGCTCCACTGATGTTATTTTTGGGGCTTTGGTGCACTGAAGGGAATCTTGACTCTTCCTGGCTTTCTCCTCTTCCTCTTTCTTTGCCTTCCACCAGGGAAGCCACATCCACCTAGCCTTGACTCCCAAGAACCATTAACTGCTTCCTGGGCCACCAAAGCATCCTGAGGAGGAGGGATCAAGGAAGGAGCACCTAGGACAGGCATGAGGATGAGGGTGGAAAGGAAGAAGTAGGTAGTTCTGGGAGGTGCAGGGCTCTCCCCAGATGCAGCCGAACAGATGGGCTCTGATTGGTCTGCATGTTCTGCCTGCTCAAACCTGTTTGCTATTCTGTGAGGAGACCTGAGAATCTGAACAGGAGTGGTTGAAAATCTTCCCACCAACTCCTCTGCACAGTAACACTGTGGGAGACAGGTGCAGAATCAGCAACCACAACAACCAAACCTGTGTCTCAAGGATCAGAGAGAACAGAATGGAAATTTTGGGTAAGACTTTAGAGAACTGTTCAAGGATACTGCCTTTATTAAAAAATAAGGATGTGGAAAACTAGATCCCTTAACTAAGTAAAAAGCTCAATAGGTAGCTGAGAAATGAAGTGAATACAGCTAAAAATCAAACTCATAATCTGAAGACTTGCTGAGGAATTATCTCAAAATATAACATAAAGAGCTAAAAGGAAGTATGAAATAAAAGTTAAAGAAGGTGCAGGAGACTGATGCAGTAAGGCCATAAGTTTAAGGCCTGGGCAATTTAATAAGGCCTTGTCTCAAAATAAATAAGTGAATATATAGCTAGTAAATAAACAGCTAGGGATGTTGCTCAGCGGGAGAGTGCCCCCATGTTCAATCTGCAATACAATACTGAAAAAAAAATCCTTAAAGGATATAGAAAATATACAAAGAAATTTTAGGAACGTATTAAATTAGGAGTTCTGGAAAGACAGAATAGAGTAAATGAAAAACTTCTTCCCCCAAGAAATAAGAAATAATAAAGGTAGTTCTTTCCAATCTGAAAAAAAGTATGAATCCTGGGATTGACAGGGTCCCTCAAAAGATGAACATACTAGGGTATGTTCAAGGTCCTGAGTGAAAACCACTTGGATCTTACGATTATATACGATTATATATATTGGCCCATTATAAAGCTATTATTTGAGGGCAAAATAAAGACATTTTTAGACATAAAAGAAGCCAAACAATTTGAAGCTCCTCTGCCATGGCCTAAAATAAATACTAGAAGATGCTTTCCAGCATGAAGAAAAATGAAGACGTGCAAAGGAAACCAGGTACAAGAAACAGTTGTGAGCAAATACATCCAGGGAGCTATTTTCTCAGAGAAATTGCTATTTGTATTCATCATTTTACCACCTCTGGGGCAAAATACCCAGTACCCCTTACCTAGAAGACAGGTTTGCCTTGGCTCATTCTTTTCAGAGGATTCAGTCTATGGTCATCCAGATTCAAGGAAGAGACAGAAAGGTGGAAGCATGAGGCAGAAGAAAGCCGCTCCGTGCATGGCAGCCAGGAAGCGGAGAAGAGGAGCTGGGGACAAGATGACACCCTTCCAGGTCAAGCCCCAGTGACCCCCCTTACCCTGAGTGGGTCCCACCCCAAGCATGGGAGATATTTTAGATCTAAAACATAACACTATTTAAAGTAAGAAATTCTAAATAGCAGTGTGGGAACCCTGCCCGGAACACTTGCAATACCTGTGAATGGTAAATGATGCATACCCTTTGACCTAACATTTTTGTTCCTGAGTATACATCTATCTATTCCAAGAAGACAAGGACCAGAAGGTTCGTAGCAGCATTGTGTACAGCCCTTAGCATGACGCTGAAGCAAGCATTTATCAACAGTAGAATAAGTGATGGGAGCAGTGGTCATAGCACAGAACATGGTGCATCACAAGAAAAACACAGCGGCCACATCCTCCTGCAGGAGCGAGTTGCAGAGGTACCATGGCAACCAGAGGGACAGGCCAGCCGCAGGGGACCAGTGGTCATTCCGATGTAGCTGGAAGCCAAGATGAACTGGTTTTAAGGTGATTTCTCTTTGGTAGGGAAATGGTTGAAAGGAGACTCCACGAACTGTATGTTGCTATAAGTTAATAAAAGTAAAATAAAGGCTTCATGGAATGAAACATTTAGAGAAGTGGTACATGTGATAGAAGTAAGAGAGTGGTGTTTGGCTACTGGGGTTTTTAAAATGTATTACCTATGCACTTTCAAAAGGTGAATAAAAGAAAATTTGGTATAACAAAATGTAAGAAAAAGGGGAAAAACAACATAAAGGATGGAAAATAGAAAGTAAAAATGGTATAAACAGTTCTGGTACTATCAGACATTACAATACATGTGAATGGATTAAACTTGTAAATTAAAAGAAAAAGACATTGGTTGGATAAAAGTATAATTTTCAGCTATGTTTCTAGCCCTTGTGTGGGATACATCTAAAAGAAACAATCCAGAAAAAGTGAAATCCAAGGAATGAACAGAGGTACCATGGCAACCAGAGGGTTTTTAAAATGTATTACCTATGCACTTTCAAAAGGTGAATAAAAGAATAAAATTATTCTTTGTAAAAACAAAGAATAATGGTAATATTAAATTAAAATGGAATGGAATTCAAGATCCAAGTGTAACAGAAAGTGCCCCCTCCCAAGCCAGCATACTTAGTTTCTCAGTTGCCCAGGTAATAGTTTCTGTTTCAGGTCTTCTTGCTTCTGTCTCTTAGAAGTGGCAGGTCACTGTGATACATAGCTGCTCACTATGATAAACCTTGCATAAAACAATTCCTAATGGACAAGCCATTCTGACTCCGCATTTCCTGCTTGCTTACCTCACATAAACTCTAGACTACCAGAGATTAGGGTTGGATGTCTGGGAATGATCCCAGTCAGTGCCTGTGGATATAAATTAATTTTGCCTCCAAATCCTGGCTGTCATTTTTGTGTTTCTGCTTGTCATTGCCTCTGGTGTGTTGGCCAGGAAGACTGACCATGCTGACCTCTTTAGTCCCTGGCTGTAGCCCTTGTACACAGAGCAGGGACCTCTCCAGATCCCAGTGGGGCGGTGCCCCCTTGAAATTTCTTGAGTCCCCTGGGAATTCTGGAAGAGGATTTCTGGCTCCCTTTGCTAGTGGCTCACATCGGACTGCAAAGGAAGGATACAGTCTGTCTGTCTGTCTGTCTGTCTGCTTTCCTGCCTGTCTGCTTAACTGACTGATTCCAGTAAGATCCACCCCCCAGGAGCACCCCAGTTAGTCAGTTTGTCAGTCTTTCTTAGTTCAAGTGGAAAAAGAGCTTAATCAAGTCTTGTTAAGGCAGCCCTCAGGGAAAGAGAGGTTAAAGACTGAACCTCTGAGGGGCCGGCTAGATAGCTCAGCAGACTAAATCACTTGCTTAGGCAGAGTGCAGCGGCTGAGGTTCAATCCCAGGCATGCCATGCTGGCCCCATCCCTAGGGCATATTAAGACAGCTATTGAGACTGGTATGGTGGCAGGCACCTGTAATCCCAGCGCTTGGAAGGCTGAACACAGAATAACTGAGTCTGATCTATGTAGTGAGACCCTGTAGACCTGGTACTAAATACATTAAAAAAAAAAAAAAAAAGATTTAACTTGTGAGTGCCTGTGAAAGAATGAGTGGCATGGCCAGCGTGAGCGGTAGGCTGCCCCGCTGTGCATGGAAACTGAGAAGCGTTGGCCGAGGTGGCTGATGGGGCCTCACCTGTGGTTCCTGGCAATCAGCACATGAGAATAGCAGAGGCTTCCCGCGCTCATTAGCTAAGTTGCCCCTAAATCCCCATGAGGGGCGTGGCCAAGTGAGCATCTGAATGCTCTCTCTCTCTGAGGGGCACCCACCCTTTGTTGCACCAATGCTGAAGGATACGCAACACGCTTGTAGGAAGTCAGAGATGGACATTATTTAATCAAACTTCACAGTCCCTGACCGCAGGCAAAGGGGCTTTTACAGAGTTAATTCCACACTGGCCCCCTCTTGGCTCCTACACCTCCACTCCCCACTCCCGACTCCTCTACTTCCAGCCAGCGGAACTGGATCCAGCTAGCCATTGTCTGCATTCAGCTGAATTCAGGAATTGCCTGCATTCGACCTTCCTCCAGAGCCCTCTGCTTACATGCCCATCCTGGTCACATGGCTTCATCTAATGCCCACCTGAGAAATTAAGAAATTTCTTCTTAATTCCACACTTTGACTGAGGAAAAATTAGACTGTCAGCCCTAACAAATGAGTTGCATCCTGTTGGGCCTGAATAGATAGGCTGGATGGACCTCTACCAAACTGGGCCCCCTGAGAGCCTACACCCATTACAAAAGTAGGGGGCAAACCTGTGACTTTCCTAGTAGACAATGAAACAGAATTCTCTGCCTTCAAAAGTTCCCTCTGTCAAAAAGTTACCATCGCCAGGGCAACTGGGACTCTCGCCTCTCATCCCTTCTGCCAGGTACAGATTTACAGCCCAAGAGGACACCAACCCAGTCAGTCTATTGTTTCATGCTGCACTTTCAACTTTGACTGTTCCAGAGAGGATGACGATGCTTGTCTGCTTTCTCTGTCCCTTCAAGCTCCACAATTCCATCACAGTCCCCTGGGCCCTGAAACTGGGCTATCAGCCGCTTGCCTCTGATTGTAAAACTCCATTCTAGGACAACCCATCTACAAACAGTATCCCACACCATAAGAGACTCAGCTAGAAATGCAATGACATAGCCAGAGGTCTTAAAACCACAAAATCTTCATAGACTGTCAAACTGCTGAAATACACCTCTTTTGCCTACAAAGCCAGTTCAAGATCTCTGAGCTGCTAATACCGCTGCAGTTGTTCTTTGTGTACATTGCCTGAGTATTCTGCCACCCACAGCCTTCTTGCATACCTGCCTAGACCAAAAGAATGCCATCTGCCTTTGCTTAGCTCCGGTCACCCCATCTTTGCAAAGACTCCTGAATTCAAAAGCCAACTGACCTGAACTCAACTTCCCAGAGATTCAAAAACTTATTTCCACTTTTAAAAAGAGCACTTGTGATTAATGATACTAATGGTTCCTGCTGAAAAGACACAAAAACTGTGCTGCAATACCTGGCAGGATCTGATTACAAGAAAGAAATTCTGCAAAATTCTTGGAGCTGCTGGCTTCTGCGGAGTCTGGCTCCTTGAGTTCATAAAAACAATGATGCTTCCTCAGGCTGTTAGCCCATGGGAGTGCCCAGTGGCCTACCGATGCGAAGACTTACTATCAGCCACGAAGTGCTGCCTCCCCCCATGCCTCTATGATGTAAAGGCCACTGTCCCTCTGCTTAGGAAAGCTGACAAGCTCACCCTAGACCAACACACAACTCTCCAGATGCTACATCCTGCACTGGGATGAACTGTTCTAAAAATGGACCCCCTGGCAGATGCTGAGTATACCCTGTTTACAGATGAAAGTAGCTCTGTCAGGAATGAAGTCCTACAGGCTAACTACGCTGTGGTCACCTTGGCCAAAACCGTTTTGACCAAAACTCTCCTACAGGGATGATCTACACAGCAAACTGATCCCTGTTGCTGTTTGGAAACCTGCCATCAAAGACACAAAATAATCCAGTCTAGAGGCCTAAGCCCCCTCCTGGGATCCAATTGACTGAACCTTCAACCCCAGCCAAAAACTTTACCAGGTATTCCTAGAAGATCAGAGCCAGGCCTTCCCACCCTGTTTGTTCTGCAAGCTCAAGCTGCAGCACTACTGCATGTACCCGTGAAGCCAGCTCAAGCTTCAGCATCTGTGTCACTGGCCCTGACCTCTTGCAGTACAGTAGACTCTCCTCATTGAAAGATGTGTAGACTCATTATACAGAAATAAACCCTAACCCTACAGAAACTGCTTGTAACCAGTTAAAAGACCATTTATATCTGTAGACATTCCTGCACACACACACATAACCCAGGTACAAATTAACTACCTCTAAAAGTTTCAGATTCACTGAAAATAAGTTCCTTAGATCTGCTGAAAAATTTACCTGGACAGCTCTTCCAAGGCTCACTTTAAAGAGACAATGTACTCAAAGTCCTCTCAGGTCACTCCGGATATTCAACAGCCCATCATGGTTGAAGCCTGAGGACATCATTCACAGGATTGCTCCATACCCCTACCCCTCTGTGTCTTTCAGGCTGCTTATACCAGTCTCTGCGTCTTCTCCCTACTAGCTGTGATTGTTGTTAAGTGACCTGGGTTCTGCTCGGCCAAGTCATTGCTTCCCCCTCCCCTCCCCCGCCAGCCATGTTGCTTTGCCTGACACTCTGTGGATGGTTGCCTTAAGAAAATAAAGCCTTGACCAAGACTTGAAGAGTGTCCAAGACACACTGGACACTCTCCTAGAGCTTCTTGGCTCCCTTGTCAGAGAAATGTTACAGGATGGTTTCAAACTGTGTCTCCTCCTAAAAACAACTTAGTGAAAAACTCTGTAACAGGACGATCTTGGGGAACTTGGCTAGGACCCACTGTAGGATCACCAACAGCCCTAATGTTGCTGCTTCTAGGTGGGCCTTGTCTGTGATGTGCCCTGCGAAGATTTGCTGCAGAAACTAAGAGGAGGAAATGTCACAGAAAATGCCCTCCCCAGCCAGTGGGCTGCAGTGTTTTAATTGCCCACGTAATAGTTCCGGTTCTACATCTGGTTGTTTCTGTCTCTTAGGTCATTGTGATGCACATTGCATAAACCAATCCCCTGCTGACGACCATTCTGCCTCTACTTCCTGCTTGCTCATCTCATATAAGCCCTAGACCACTAGAGATCAGGGCCTGCTATTCTGGGAATGGTCCCAATCAATGCTGTCAATGTAAATAAGTCTGTCTCCAATCCTGGGTGTTGCTTCAGTGTTTCTGCTCATCATTGAATCAGCACTTCTCACAAGACAAAGAAATGGATACATCACTTGGCAAAAAGGGGAGCTGGGGAGATGGTTCAGTGGAATAAGTGTTTCCCTGGCAAGTGCAAGGACATGAGTTTAATCTCCAGTTCTGCCAAAAAAAAAAGAAAAGAAAATGTAACAATTTTTAAGTAATAAGCAATAATCACTTTTTGCTGCACTGAAATTACAGTCTATATTGACAGAATAACAAATAGATAAAACCAGATCCTTATTATTGTAGTGGATAATTGTAACAAAATTCTCCAAAGAAAAAAATAAAAAAGGAGTTGAATAAAACATTGATGAGATTAACCTACACACACACACACCATACGCCCCTCCCACATATTTTTTTTTGCTGAGAGATTACATATTCTTTTCTGAAAATGCACAGCTCTTTCCATTTCTATTCCATTCTGGAATAGAAATATTCTGGAATATTTCCATTTCTATTCCATTCTGGAATAGAAATATTCCAGAATATTTCTATTTTAAGGTAGAAATATTCTGAAAAAAACTGACCACATATAAATCCACTAAGGAAATAATAATAAATTTCAAAAAGTTGTCATTATTTGGGTCATATTTCCTGATAGAAATGTAGTAAAATTAGAAAGTAACAAAAACATTTTAAATAGTTCTTAAAGGAAAAATAAAAATATATAATGTACAATATCTGAGTGATAATAGACTATTTTATCACTAAATCTGTGTTTTGCTCCAAACAGCACTCAAAAGAATAAGTGTACATATACACATTCATTAGGAAGCCAAAAAGATCAAAAATCAGTAGTGTGCCAGGCATGGTGGCGCATGCCTGTAATCCCAGCACTGGGGAGGCTGAGGCAGGAGAATTGTTGTGAGTTTGAGACCAGCCTGAGCTACAAAGTGAGCTTAAGCTGGGCATGGTGGCGCATGCCTGTAATCCCAGCACTCGGGAGGCTGAGGCAGGAGGATTATTGGTGAGTTCGAGACCAGCCTGAGCTACAAAGTGAGCTTAAGGCCAGCCTGAACTTCATAGTGAAACCCTGTCTCAAAAAGACCAAAAAAAAAAAAAAAATCAGTAGTGCAGGGCCAGGGAGATGGCTCAGTGGACTAAGCGCTTCCCTGGCAAGCGCAAGAGCCTGAGTTCAATCCCTAGTTCTGAAAAAAAAAAAAAAAAATCAGTAGTGCCAGTCAAATAACTCAGCAGATTAAAGCACCTGCAAGCAGGTGCAGGGGCTGGGGATTCAATCCCCAGGGCCTGCAGTGTCAGCCCTGCCCCTGGGGCATGCTGAGATGACACTTGAGCCTGGGCATGGTGGCACATGCCTGTAATCCCAGCTCTTGGGAGGCTGTAAACAGGTGGATCACTACAAGTCCAATCTAATAGTGAGACCCTGAACACACTGTAGACTATTTCCTAAAATACAAAAAAAAAAAAAAAAAAAAAAGAATCAGTGAGTCAGAATTCAGAGTTCAACTCAAAGATCTGTTCAAAAATACATTTTGTAATGTGAAAAAGTAGGTTGATGGAATTAAAATTAAGGTAGAAATTAATTTTAAAACAACCAATCTAGGAGCTGGGGAGATAGCTCAGTAGAATTAGTGCTGGCCTGGCAAGCACAAGAGCCTGAATTCAATCCCCAGTTTTGCCAAAAACAACAACAACAACAAAAACAATAAAATACCCAATCTAATTGATCAATGAAGTCAGGTATTTCCAAAGAAAAATGTAACTAAAAAATGAAATTAAAAGGAAACACAAATATAAAGAATTTTGAGCATTACAAGACACAGCTTTATAAAGTTCAGGTCAACAAATTCAAAGACTGCCTAGGTGGGCTGGTGCGTAGCTATAATCAGCACTCAGGAGGCAAAGTGGTGACGGTGAGTTGGAGGAGCCTGAACTGTACAGGAAGACACTGCCTCAAAAAAATCAAAACAACAACAATAAAATAACAATAAAACAGATAAACTCAGAGACCTAGAAAAACTGATAATTATTTCTGGAGATAGGGTCTCACTATGCAGTTTGGGCTGGCCTTGAATTTACTATATAGTCTGAACTGGCCTTGAGCTAGTGGCATTCTCTTGCCTCAGCCTCCTGAGTACTGGGGTTGTAGGTGTGTGCCACTATTCCAGGAGAAACTGACAATTTTTAAGAAAACTATAGATGTTTAAATTTGTTCAAGTGCCGGGCGTGATGGCGCAGGCCTGTAATTCCAGCACTCGGGAGGCTGAGGCAGGAGGATTGTTGAGTTCGAGACCAGCCTGAGCTACAAAGTGAGCTTAAGGCCAGCCTGAACTGCAGTGAGACCCTGTCTCAAAAAGACAAAAAAAAAAAAATAAAAAATAAAAATAAATAAATAAATTTGTTCAAGAACAAAGAGAGCAGCCCGGTGAGATAGCTCAGCAGTCTAAAGTGCCTGCTTAGGAAAGCTTAGGCAGGTGCAGGGGAAAGCTTGGGCAGGCACTAAGGTTCCTCCACCCAAACGTACCATGCCAGCCCCACCCTCAGGGCAGGCTAAGCCAGTAAAAAAAAAAAAAAAAAAAAGAACAAATAGAGCAACAATATTATAATAAAGTTGAAGGACTCAGATGCCTCCCTCTTCTGGGGTGGGGGTGGGGTTTGCCACCAATACTTCCTGTGTCGCAGTTTTCTAGGAGATTAGAAAGGTCACAATCTCCTTTTTTTTTTGGTGGAACCAAGAATTGAACTCAGGCCCTTGTGCTTGCCAGGGAAGCACTTATTCCACTGAGCCATCTTCCCAGCCCTGCCTTTTGAGATTCCTTTTTTTTGACAATCTTCTCAATGCAGAGATAACATGAAACTAGATGAGACAGATCAGAGATAAACAAACTACCCCCCAGTCTTACTTGTTACATAGTTACAAAATCCATTTATAAAATATCAGAGAGCTCAGTGAGGGAAGGGCCACACAGAGGACAGGGATGATGACCGACAATTTCACTGTTTGCCCAGGGTCATTCTCTGTGTCGTCTCAGTTCTGAATTATTTCCCCTCTTTCTACACAGCCCCTTCAGTGATGTGCACACAGGTGTCTAGTTCCCATCATTTTTTTTTTTTTGAGACAGGGTCTCACTATGCAGTTCAGGCTGGCCTTAAACTCACTTTGTAGCTCAGGCTGGTCTCAAACTCACAACAATCCCCCTGCCTCAGCCTCCCGAGTGCTGGGATTACAGGCATGCACCACCACACCCGGCTCTCCCATCATTTTGGATGAACCTCTTCTGAATATGGTTACCTGTGAGTCTCTGGCCTCCCTTCTCTAATCTTTTTTCCTAACTTTTGCATCTGTTTCTTTATGTCTAGAGGTATTGAAGGTGAATGAAGGTGAATGTTGCTCTTTCCATTTTGTTTTTATCTTTTTTCTCTCATAATGTAAAAACATAGAAACAAAGTAGATATTATACATTTATTAATTGACTGTATTTCTCATTCTTTAAATTCAGATGAACATTATCATGTTACAGTATCGTCTTTGAAAGTTAAGTTGAGTGAGTTCTTTTTTAAGTATTAGCAACTTCAGCAGTATACTACAAGATATTTTAGGAGTGCAAATATGTGTTAAAACTAAAAAATCTTCTAATTTAAAGCAGTGCTTTACTAGGGTAGGCAAAAACCCACCTAATTTCCCAAGAGAAAAAAACACTGCTGAAAACATTCAAAATGCATATCTGTATGATTGAAGAAAGCTTCAAACGACAGTGGTACTCATCTATTAAAATGGCAAAACCCCTGAAACTTGTAATGTAAGAGCTGGCAATATGAACTCTCACCTAATACTAGTGGGAAGGTGCAAGGGAAGATGGATTGGTGGATTCTTACTTAACTAAGGCTATCCTTACCATACAATCCAGCAGTGAATTTATCCAAAAGGTGAAAATTCCTGTCCACACAAAAACTTGCACTCAGAAGTTTACAGCAGCTTTATTCACAACTGCCAAGACAGGGGAGCAGCTCAGATGTCCTTCAGCAGCTGAATGGGTAAGCAAACTGGGGTACATCTGGACCCTGGAATATTATTCAGTGCTAAACAACATGAGCTGTCAAGTTCAGTGATAGAGAGCTTGCCTAGTTTGTGCAAGGCCCTGAGATTGATCCCTAGTTCTGCAAACGTGTAGGAGTCCCCTCCTGGTTTTCATCTTAGCCCAAGAAGTCTATACTTATAATCCCCAAAATACGTTTTTGGAATCTCACCAAGTTAATTCCAATCTACCACTCCCAATGCAACCCACAGTGAAAACAAAGACACTAAGACATACATATAATTATTAGAGAGCCAAGGGGCCCTAAGTCCAGCCACGAAGATGGCTTTGTGGAACAAAGAGGCCGGCCCATGGCCCCTTGCACCTGGGTTTTATTCAGCTGAGAAAGGGGAGTGGCCTGAGGAAGAGAATTGTGGGAAGTAGGTGAGTACTGAGAGCTGGGTTAGGTAGGTGGCCTGCATTTACCTCCGCCATATTCAGAGAAAGTCATTTGCATTATGTTATTGAGATGGTATCTAATGTCTTGGGGTCTGGTGCTTTGGCTCTGATGTGTAATCTGTCAAGGCCCAGGAAGTCATAGCCTCTATCTCAAGGCTTGATCCCAGCCGACAACTTGGAGCACTGGCTCTTTGTCCTGTCTCGACCCAGCTCATATCAGAAAGCAGCAGGTATGGGTTGTCAGGGAAACACATACATATGCTGTCTTCAAAAATTACCACCAACACCTCAGCTAGAACAATATACATTGCTCAAGGCCAATTGAAAGGATAAAGAGAAGTCCTAGCCAGCTCTGTACATACCAATACAAGGAAATAGGGTTAGGCTCAGCCAAAATGGAGACGATTGCTCTTTTTTTCAAGGAGGGCTGCTCAGGTGGTCCTCCACGCAAAAGAACAAAAGAAAATCAAGGATGTATGATTAGCTATCTAGATTGAAAAATCTTATATCGCACAATCCTATAGCATGATCAAAATAAATCTCAAAAGACAAATATAAAAAAAATATATTTTATGAACTCCTAGGAGAAACTTTCTTATTAGTAAATAAAATCTGCAAGCCCCAAGAGCAATTTTGATACTTACTGAAGAGTTTTAAAATGTAGCTTAAAAATATACAAGTTGTAAAATAGTTACAGCATCTACAAAAGAGAATTAATATATAGGATATATATAAAGAGTCCTTGCAAATCAATAATCAGATTACTGATTAAATAAAGTCCGTGAAAAGCTAAGTCAGATAAAAACAAAGACTATAAGAAGGTAATTCACAGATAAAAAATAAATGACTAATGAACATAAAGAGTCTTCATTTTAGATATGATGTCTAAGGAATTGAAATAAAATTGAAGCAAATTACTTTTCTCCTCACCACTGTGGTAAAAATTAGAAAGTGACTCCCAGGATGGGCCAAGATGCAACAGGTGCATTTTTGAAGATTATTGGTAGGAAGAAGTACTGACACAGCTTTTTTATTTTTAAATTATTTGGTACAGGGTCTAACTATGCAGCTCTGACTCACAGTGATCCTCCTGTCTCAGCCTTCCCAGTACTGAGGATTACAGGTGTGCATTACCACCCCTGACTTTATTGGCTGGCACAGCATGGGCCAGACATGGCATGCAGTACCAGGGATCAAACCCAGGTCCTTGTGCTTGCCAGGGAGATGCTTAGATACCTGAGCTATCTCCCCAGCCTCTGTTACAGCTTTTTAAAGGGCAACATATGGCTGGCCAAATAGCTCAGTGGAACAAAGCCCCTGTAACCAGGAGCAAGGGCCTGGGGTTTGATCTATGGGCCTGCTGTGCCAGATCTGCCCCAGGGGTGCGCTGAGAAGATGAATGAGACTGGGTATGGTGGTGTGGGCCTATAATCCCAGCTCTTGGGAGGCTGTAAGCAGGCGGATCACTATGAGTCCAATCTAGTAGTGAGACCCTGAACATCCTGTAGACCCGTCCCTAAAATACAAAATTAAAAATAAAAAATAAAGGGTAACATAGGAGCTGGAAACAAAGACATGTGCATGTGATTCAAGTGAGCTACACTTCTTGGGTCAATAGAAACACAATGATATACACACAACAGTGTTCACTGTATCATGCCTGGTGATGACCTTTATCAGGGCAGCAGCTAGGGTGTGGATGCTCTCCCAGATCTGCCTCCCCCAGTGCCGGCAAGCTGTCCACATCCCAGGGCCCTGCTTGTGCGTGGCAGAGCAATGCACAGGGAGGCCCCTCCCGGCCCTGTTGGCCCCTCTGCTGGTAGCTGTGTGCTGTGGGCAGGTGCGCTCCTTCCCCCTCTGGCTCATTATTTCTGAGATGTAAGTGCTGTACGTGGATCTGAAATGTCCCTCAAAGGCACGATCATATGTTGGACACTTAGTCTCCAGGATAGCACCCTTGGGAGGTAGTTGAAGCTTTAAGAGGCAAGGCCCAGCCAGAACTCTTGGCCCCTGGGAGCCGTGCCACTTTATTTTTAAAGTGCTGCGGATTGAGCCAAGGGCCTTGCATATACTAGTCAAGTGCTCCAGTCCTGGGGGCCATGCCTCAAGAGGGGACAGTGACCCAGCTCTTTTCTCTTTCTCTCTTTCTTGCTCCAGTTCTGTTCCTCCACGCACTTCCTGCTGTGATCTGGTGCCTCGTTATAGGACCCCAAACAGCAGAGCTGAACACCACAGACTGAAACCTCCAAAACCATGAGCCGGAGTAAACTTGCTTTTTAAGCTGATTATCTCAAGTATTTGTTACAGCAACAGAAATCTAACACAGGGGGCAGTAATAGCACTGCATCCAGTGAGTGAGTGTAGGGTTAAGTCCAGCAGCCAGAGCATATTCACATATCCCCTATCTTTTTCCTGGACTGCGTCAGAAAAACTGCAGAAAAACTGAGGTGGGATGGTAAGAGGATACCAAGTCAGCTCACTGCTTTTGAGTCCACCCAGCAAACATCAGACGAGCTCAAACCCTTCCTGCTGCCATGCAGATTCTCTGCAGACTCCAGGGCCTCCTGGCTCTGCCCTCTTTGGTCCAGGTCCAGCATGGTTCCTCCTCACCCACTGCAGGTCCTCTCCTCCCCGCCTCCAGAGTGGCCCCACCGACCTGCCTGTCACCTGGTCTTTGGGTCACTCAAGTGTTCAGGAAACAATGATTTTTCTTTTTTCTCATGTTGGGTTCCAGACTCTGACATGCAAAGCACATGTATTTTAATTTCAGAATCCATAGACAAGTTGGGGCGGTGGGATGGGGGAGGATAGATACAAATAGGCACAAAATTGAATGATCCCTGTGATGTCTTGTGGGGGGCTTGTGAGCTTTGAGGGGCCAGTTTTTCTGTTTTCCTGCAATGCAAAACAAGGCTCCTAACTGGCAGATGTGTGACCTGGCTGAAAAGGGTGACAGAAGGGGAGGGAAAGGATCTGACGTGTGACTCAGGTGATGGGGTGGCCTTACCCCCCTTCCCATCACTCAGGTCTGCTCACTGCATAAGAGACCCAAGGGTCTGGTCCTTCCCTTCCCACCAATAAAATGCAAAAGGTAGAAAAAGCATTTGGCCAAGGAGGCAACTAGAATTACCGCTGAGCTCTCAAAGGAATTCTACCAATTTATAGTTCTTATTTCAGTGTAATGTTATTTCCCTAAAACTGTGTGCACATTTAATGAATTCATAAAACCCAAACTGTATGAAACCTCCTGGTGGGTGCAGCTCCATGAGTTCACATTTAAGAGAGCTGCTCCGGGGCACAGAGCCATGTGGTGGGCTGGGCACGGAAGGGGGCAGGAGCAGGGCTGGAGAGCAGGATGTCAGATCTCTGGTCCAAGTCCCGCACCGAAGAGTTAGGGGGCCATGTTTTGAGGTGTGACAAAGTCACAGGGGCCCAAAACGGGGCTCTAGCTTCTAAGCTACAGACCAAGGTTCAAATCCTGAGTCCACCTTCTAGCTATGTGGCCCCAGGCGAGTCACATGTTCCATCTGTATCTCATTTTCCTCATCTGTACAATGGAAACAGTGCAGTTGGTCAGGTCGCTTCGGCTGGCACATAGCACACTCCTGTTTACAACTGTTTCCTCCTGGCTGGGCATTGTTCTAAGGCTATTACATGTGTTGTGTGTCATTATGTCAATCCTATAAATATCCACCATTCTTAGTCCTATTTCACAGATTGGGAAACTGAGGCACAATTTGTATAAAGCATCTTATGGATGATCCCATGAGGAGCATAGCCAGGATTGCAGTGCAGGCCTTTTTACCCCAGTCTCCAATCCTTCCTTCCTTTCTTCCTTCCTTCCTATTCCTTGTATTTTCTTTCTTTAGTGGTGATATATCCTAGCGCCTATGCAATAAACCAACTCTCAACATTTTATTTTTATTATTACTATTTAATGTATTTAGTACTCAATATTTTTTTAAAGTTTTAATTTTGAGACAGTAAATCACTAAGTCTCCCAGCCAGGGCTTATATTTATCATCCTTCTGTCTGAGCACTGAGGTTGGTCTTTGTTCAGGAGGAAAGAAGCAGTGGTAGCACATGTCTACAGCATGACTTCTGAGCTGCAGGACCAGGGTGCAGGCCTCTGGCCACTGTGCTGCCCACTCTGCCCTCAGGCGGCTCTGGTCTGGGGCCAGCAGCTTGCTTGGCCCCAGTCCACCTGGTCTGCCTAAGAGCTCTGAAGTGCTTGGGCCTTGGAGATCAGCCTCTGAGCTGTTAGTCTTGCCATGGTTGTCCAGGCCTGCCCTGTAGTCAGGGGGCTGGAGCACTCCCAGAGCTTCCATCAAGGCTTAGGCTGGACACGGACCAGCAGGCCTGGCCTTTCTCCCCTGAATCTGGGTCTATCTTTCAGAGTATCAATGTGTGTGAGTGAGTGAGTGAGTGAGTGAGTGAGTGAGTGTGTGAGAGAGAGAGAGAGAGAGAGAGTGCAGGTGTGCATAAGGGCCTGGGTGACAGAGGAACAGAGAACAGAGGAAATGGGACCCAGCTGAGCACATTCTCTTAGCAGCTTCCCCTAT
Source organism: Ctenomys sociabilis (assembly GCA_004027165.1). NCBI lineage: Eukaryota > Metazoa > Chordata > Mammalia > Rodentia > Ctenomyidae > Ctenomys > Ctenomys sociabilis. The sequence goes on from PVKA01032517.1 coordinate 22,418, forward strand.
CCCTCCACCACCACCACCACTGGGAATTCTATGGTCCATGTGCTTTGTTGAACCAACTTCTCTGCTTGTCAGGCTGAAATCCAAGGTCATCTATGTACCCTGTCTCTCCCACCCTCAAGTCCCACTCAGGAGTGCTGTGACAAGGGGGTGACTCCTTGGAGTATAGCCCCAGAGCAAGCTGTGGGGCTACAGAGAATCCTGCTGTCCCCAGTGTATTCCTCTACAAAGCAGCCATCCCCTCAGCTGAATAGTCACATCTAGGGCTAAAGCTGAAGCTTAAGAATCTGAAAGGCAAAAAGAGGAAATTGGAGCCAAGGAAGCTGATCCTGACTTTCTGCTTGAGCCACTTATGCTTTTCAGCTGATTCATTCCATCTGGAGGCTTTGTCTCGCACTGAGAATTTCCTGGATTTGAGGAGAGCAGGTGGGGACCTGAGAACAGAGCTTTGGAACAATGCGCCAAGTAGTTTATTGTCTGGGCTGGCTCTCTCTCCCTTTCTACAGGCGCACGTGTGTTGTGCACACACATACACACACACCAACACACACACACACACACACCACGCACGTTCATGGTGATGCACTGCACAAAACACACAGATGCAGCTCATTCCCACTGCACACACAGCAATCCAGCCAACAGTCCTGTCCTGGCAGGAACAGATGGCTGCTTAAATGGGGTCCTGGTAGAGGCTATAGTAAAGAACTGTTTACAGAGGGGTGGGTGGGGCTGGTTTGCAGGGACTGAGTAGTTCTGTTATATTAGGTGGAATTATGCACTAGGTTATGTCATTATTTGGAGATTAGTGTGGTTTAAGGAGATTTGTTTGGGTGGGAAGTTGCTAAAGGGTGGATTGTGACCATTAATCCTGTCAACCTAATTGGATTAAGAAATGTTCGGCAGATGAATAAGCATGCTCCAGGGTATGTTTGGACAGGTCATGGTTGTTTGACCTTGGGTACTATATATGGTCCTTGGACCTTTCCTTTCCTCTCTGGTGCTGTTCCCTTGCTCTGGCTCCTGACCACCAAGAACTAAGCAGCTTTACTCAGCATGCCTTACTTCCATGTTTCTGCCTGGGAGCCTCCTAGACTGAATCTCTCTGAATTAGGGACAAATTAAAGCTCTCCTTTAAATTATGGGTGTCAGGGCTGGCAAGATAGTTCAGTGGACTAAGTATCTGCTTAGACAAGTGCAGAGGCCAGGGTTCAAGCCCCGGCACCACACGCTGTGCTAGTCCAGCCCCAGGTGTGCTGAACTGGCCACCAAGGCCAGGCGTGGTGGTGCAGGCCTGTAATCCCAGCTCTGGGGAGTCTGAAAACAGGAGGATCACTGAGTCTGAGCTGTTTAGTGATCACCTGTACCAAATACATAAGTAAAAATAAAAATAAATAAATTATGGGTGTCAGGTATTGTGTCCAGTGACAGAGAAGCAGATTAACACAGTTTTTAGTGTGTGGCATCCTTTGCTAGAGACCTGTCTGGGGTTTGGGTGGGACAACGACTGGCCAGTTTGAGTCTGGGGAAGACTATTAGTGGCTTCCAAGAAAGAGTTCCTTTGTGCTGATGGAGAGCCATAGGAAAGCAGAGAGCCCTGTCTGCACTGACATCATACGAGCTATGACTGTGGTTGGCAGATTTGACATTCAGTGCTGAGGTGGCATCTGGAGACCGCAGGGGAGGGCATCACAAGCTTGCTGAACAGAAATCTGGGAAGGGCCTTGGTCCTTGGTGGGCCTTGACTTTCACCAGAAGCCTGCTATATGGGGTAGCGCATAATCTGTTTATGCACGCAGACCTCGAACAAGGGGGAGAAGAGACCTGCCAAATGTCACATGCCAAATTTCTGTTGGGAATCTTATCCAGCATACACTGACCAAGAGTGTTACATTAATAGATATCCCTGCTACTGAAATACAAAAGTAGGCAAAGAGGTTCCCCCAACTAGAGGTACCTTCTGTGGCCCAGGCAGTGAAGAAGATGGACTGAGATTTTCCACAGATTGAGAGCTCAGTGAAGAGCAAATAGTTTTTTTGTGTATTTTGGTCAGTAATGTTCTTTTATTTATTTATTTGTTTGTTTTTTGGACCTCATCATCAACCAGTGCTACTCCAGAAATTTTCCTCTATCTGGGGTCAGAGAGTTTCCTAAATTACTTGTTGGAGCATATCCTTTTTCTGCTCAAAGTCCTGTATCCTTGTGATCCAACCAGATTTTCCAAAGTTCTCTCCATTCTTCTAGAACTCTGGGCCCTGTCTCATCCATTCTTATGCCCATCTGTGAGGATTAGCTGAAGCTGGAGATTGATCACATGTATATGGTTGGAGCAAGCCAGGTGAACAAGCTGCTTTGGTCCAGAGAATATCAAGCCCTGAGCTAATCAAAGAAATGGGTTGCTAGGCAAAGGAATTGTTTGACCTTGGGTAGTATGCGTGGTCCTTGGCACCAACCTGGTAAATGTATAAAAATATACACTACAGTAGTTCCTTTCCTTTCATAGAGAGGACTCCATCTGATCCCAGCACTCTCTCTCTCTCTCTTTCTTTTAGGCCCTTGCACTTGCCTGGCAAGCGTTTATTCTACTAGGCTATCTCCCCAGCCCCACAGCATTCTTTTTCTTGGCTTCATTTATTTTCCTTCTTGCCATCCTTCACAGCCCTCATCCTGGAAGTTTGAGAGTGACACAAGTCAAGCCACTGACCCCGTTCATTATCTGTTAACCCACAGTTTTTAACAAAGGGTTCTTGGTAATAGTCCAAGGAAGAATTTGAGACAGTCCATTCAGACAGATTTTTTTTTTTTTTTTTTTTTTTTTTTTTTTT
>PVKA01032518.1:0-25214 GCA_004027165.1 Ctenomys sociabilis
TGTACTGCAAAGTGTGAAGTATGCTGATGGCATCTGTTGATACTGAATTGTTATATCCTTCTAAAACACAAATCTAGCTATGTTATCATTAAGAGCCATCTGAACAAAAGTTGGAAGCCTAAGAAGGGTAGAAATGAAGTATTTCCCAGAAGTAACTATGATCAGGCTAATGGGCATCAGATAGCTAACAAGGGACTTGCCAATGCCTTTCAGCTATCTGAAAACCACTCACTCTGGTACTGCACCATGACAGGTAACTCTCTTCATTCCTAGAATGGCAGGTTGTACAGTGGCTTCCATTTCTTCAGGTTTTCAACAGTCATATAAACCCAATTCACCACATTAAGTCATTTCCTACTGGAAGTCCCATCAGTGATTTCTGATTTCTTAAACACATACTAAAAGTAAACATACTAAAAGAAAAATGACTACAAATGTTATTCTCAGTACAATTTAGATTAGCAAGAATTTAATGAAGCTACTACAGCAAATTCTCTGTACTCAAGACACCAAGAACTGCATTTAAGAAGAGTTCATTTTTCTGCAGTTTTTAATCATATGATGAGTACATCCATTATAGCCAGGACACTGGCAGAACAAGGTGAGAAGGTAGAAAAGCAAGAGCTGGCTGTTTAATTATGTGAAGTGATTTTCCATTTAAATATTGAAGTACTGTATTTGGTCATAAGGCAAGATACAGCTTGGTTAATTTTTAAAAAAATAAAGTCATCCTCATTTTTGTAAAAGGCGAAAGATTTATATGATCTGAAGACAAACCAGAGTATCATCCTTATTTTTGAAGAGGGTGGTTTTCAACATTTTCAGAACTGTTTGACCAGGCATAGTGGCTTGTGTTTACAATCCCAGCACTCACAAGGCTGAAGCAGGAGATTGCCAAGACTTCAAGATTGCCAGCCTGAAGTACATACTACTACAAAAAAGCAACAAAAAAGAACCATTCTTATTCAATTTCAGGATACTGAAACCAAAGGGCTTGAGACCTATTAACTTAGAAACATTAGGCTTCAGGGAATGTCAAATTTTAGAAACCAAGCTAGTCAGGTAGTTTATTTCTAGGGAACCCATCATTCCCCTCCTATTTGGGTCTTGTCCCATGAGGAACTATAAATGTGTAAACTTATTTATACAAATCTATTTCTGCTGAGACAATAATACAAAGTGTTTCAGGTTAAAGCCAACTGTGTATTGACAGGCAAGCATACTTTCCCACTTCATTTAAGGTATTCAAAATAAGACTACCTATATGAAGAAGTTCCAAAGTTAATTTGTTGTGCTTTTCTTCAAAGAAATGTTTTAAATTTTAAAAACAAAACACAGATCCAAGTTAACAATCAAGAACAAAAGATGAAAATCTAACAAGGAAATGCAGTAGTGAACATTAAGTTGATAAAAAAATAACAGTGAATTTACATTTTATTCAAAGGAAAAAAAATTAAGAAAGCAAGAGATAAAATGCAAAGCAAATATGGCTAATACCTCAACACAATTTTACATACAAAATACAACAGGAATCTTTTTTAACCCCGTAAGTCAAACTGGCTAGACAGATTTCAGTCTAACAGAAAGACAGATACAATGCCATTTTACTTACATTGCCTAAAGTCTTTATTATCTTAGACATTCTCCTTAGACATTGCCCAGTGGGGAATTACTTAAAGACTATACATCAAGCTTCCTAATGGGTCCATCTCACACTGAAGGTGACATCCTAAAATACTAATGACTGATGCCATACTAGCACGAGGACCACAAAGTCACCTAGAAGGGAGTTACTGGCAGAAACAAATTCCAGTGTGTCTGATACATCTAAGCCACCGCAGCTTGTATGCTGTATGACAATCTAACAATATCAATGAGTATCAATGTTTGGGTCTCACAAATTTGGAAAATGTAAGTTAGGAACAAAACAGTTTGCTAGCAAGCTAGCAAGCAATACTGTTTCCTTCACTTCCTCAAGATGTAATGGATCTAAAATTCTCAGCACTACGTGCTTGAGAATCCTCAGTTTTCCCAAGAGCTCACTATATGTGCCTTTACTTCAAAACATACAAAGCTGACAGATGTAAAAACTCCTAAGGAACCCAAAAATATATAACAGCTGTTACACTTTTTATGTTTAAGTTCCATTATATAACTTATTTGGTAGTTTTGGTTTCTGAATTGATAAATGTTTCTAAATAACTCAGTATTTGCCAGTATTAAAAACAAGAAAATGTTATTCTCATCCTAAAAACAATTTTTTGATTTTATATATAAATGCATATTGATAAATAAATCAAAATAACTATAATTCAAATGAGACGGTTATTTCTCTATTTAAAAGCCGCACTTTTATTCCATATTTTCAATTACACATCCATACTTTATATGCAATCTCTTCTGAAACATAAAAGGAAATATGGTTACACAGTAGTGTTCTCTATGAGAATACGTAAGCAAAGATCAGAATGTGAGTGATGAATCATGTACTATGAAGGTCACAAATATTCCTTTGAATCTTAATAATCTGTTGAATAAATGCTCACCAAAAGAATGATGAATTTATCCTAATATATATATATATATATATATATATATATATATATCCCACAAATCAACCTGTACTTTCCCTTATCCAAGAAGTTCAAAGAATTTTCTTCTCTAAATGCCACTCAATACAAAGTGGCCTTTTAATTTTTAGGGAAATTCTTTCTTGACCTTTTTTATGCTCTCAATGAATGTTAAAGATAGTCAACTGAGAATTTAAAGAAACTATTCAACAGATGTAAAGCTCAATTTTACACCAGAGGTGTAATGGAAAAATTATGCAGATGGGTGAGGCAATCTGAGGCTTTGTTGTAGAAGGAGAGTGCAGGAGTGAGAGAAAATAAGAGTCCAGAGACTCCATTGAGAGGATGGACGAAACAGCACATCTACTCATTCATATCACCCTCATCTAAGAGTTTCCTGCAAAACAGAGCAAGTGCTATAAGCACTAGGGCAAGAGTCCAGCTTGCTATCTGTAACAGGATTCTGTAAAGGAAATCTTTGTTCTGTAACTAACAAATTGCCTAGTACTGCTGAAACCTTAAGATTGTCTTGCCACTCAACTGCATACAATCTTTTCAATTATTAATGCACTAGAAATTTGTTATACATTATTTAAAATGTTTTAAGTTAATTTGAGAACTTACAGTACCTATTAAGTATATCAGAGTATGTAGTCATATCTAATGATCCTTCCGAAAACAACTTGGACATGGGGCTTTTAATAATATTTATGCTTACACTTATTGATAGTTATTTTAAAGCAACAGTAATGAATAAAATGTTAGCATCAGGGGGCCAGGAAGATACCTCAATAGAACAAGCGCGTGCCTGGCAAGCACAAGTTCCTGAGTTCAATCCCTGGCACCGCAAAAAAAGTTAGCATCAAAAATCTTTACTAATAACTAAAGTACAATATTAGCTACAAACTATATATATACACACACACATACACACACACACACAATTTCAAACATTGGCAAATTGTTTCAAAATTAAATTCTCAGCAAGTTTTTGCTAATTTATTTGCACCTGTGGCTTAGAATCACCAGAGGTAACAAGACAAAAGGATAAAATAACCAACTAACTCTGAATACTAATCTTTCATTTAACAGGAACAAAAATGATTCTAATCCCCCACCACCAACGTATAGCTTACAAAGCAAGTTTTATTTATGCAAAAACACACACAACCCCAGAACATTCAAACAGTATCATTTCAAAAATAATTCTGAAAACCGGTGTAGAAAGCAACATGATCTGAGAATTCCCTAAGATGCTCTCATTAGCCATTAGTCATGATTTACCATATAATATTCTGATATCAAGCTATTACAGACTTATAAATTAATGTGGAAAAACTTAATAGTTTTATTAATCAACTGTAATTTTAACCCTGGATATTATTAAGTTATCACTATCCCTAATTTAAGGATATGTCTAATTCATCAAGCTAGGAAGACACTGCAATATTTACTAATGATGTGTAAATACAGTTAGGAGAAGTGATTTATGTGTTAAAACTTTCTGACAATAAAAACAAAGTAACCATAAATCTATTTCCATGGGGAAAATACTCTTGTCTGGTATTCTGATACACAAAATGTATTAAATGTGTGAATATTGTCAAACAAATATTTAGCATTCTCTTTCATTTCTTTGGCCTCCCCAAATTCTGTATGTACTACAATTTATTTATTTATTTATTTTTAATTTATTTATTTATTTATTGGTGGTACCAAGGATTGAACTCAGGACCTTGCACTTGCCAAGCAAGCACTTATTCCACTGAGCTATCTCCCCAGCCCCCACTACAATTATTTTTCAATGACTACATCTCAAAGACATTGCACTTTAAAAAAAAATCACTCAAATTGTAGCTTTCAATAAATAGGTAACATCTGTCTTCTTTTATTGCTGTAGAATATCCTATCTGAAAAAAACAGGGAAGAAAAAGCTTACCCTCAAGGAACTTATGTTAAAGTAAATACCTCAACTGCTTTTTGTTTTTTTTTTTTTCTTTGAAGAGTAATAGAAGTAAATGTCAGAGAACTATTCCTAAGAGCCAAAAACAGAATAGATTCAGGACAAAAGACATAAATTCAGAAAAGGATAGCAGTTTCATTTCAGAAGCAACCTGGTAAAAAACCTAAGAGAAAAAGTTTATATTAGCTCTCTCAACCAACAGCCAATGTGTTCATCACCCTGTATCAGTTAACTATGAGGAGCAAGAACCTTTACTTTTCATCTTTGCACATTAATGACTGCTGTCTTTAATTAGAGTACCACAGACGATGTATATATGCGCATAGCCTGAGACAATGGCTTACTAGACAGGTACATTTCACTTATTATAAAAGGTATGTCCCATAACTTGGACTATTACTTAAATAAACAAATCCACTCACTCACAGCATTAAAAACTCAGCTCACCTCCACCTTTCCACTCCTACACCTTGTCCTGTGAACCTAGTCTTCACAAGTGGGGAGGCTCTCATTTTGCTTGAGAGCAAAATGACTTGGGCTAAACATGTCATTTTCAATGCCTGCCTAAAAAATGATCATGGGTAACAATATATGAGCAAATTTAAACTTTAAATGCACTACATATTTCTACAAAAAGAGTATCTTTTCACAGAGAATTTCTTTTGGCAATTCAGATTTTTACATCCTTTATTACACTGATGTTAGCTGGCATGCTCACTCAGTGGCTTGCCTAAGTACAATAGCTTTTTTGTACTAAGAATCAGTCCAGTTGGGCATGGTGGCCTAAGTCTGTAATACCAACACCTGGGGAGAAGCAGGAGGATCATCGTGTGTTCAAGGCCAGCCTTAGATACATAAGAGAGTTCAAGGCCAGCCTGAACTGCAAAATGAATAAAGAATTAGTCTATGAAAGCACTGAAAAATCATTACAATAAGTGGGATATAAAGTGAGAAAAAAGAGAGAAGAAACCATATTTATTTGGAAAATACCACTTCATTCTTTATTTTGGTTTTCGATATTCAATTTAGAACACACTCTAGCTTGGAGAGGGGGGGAGAGAGAGAGAGACGGGGACAGAGAGAGAGAGATGGAAGGAATGGGTTCTGGCGTTCACAGATGAATTATTAGTCAACAATTCTGAAGAATATAACTCAGCACAGCTACAAGACAGGACTCATCACTATGAAATGATGAATGTTTGAGATGATGGATAGATAATCTAAGCCTCCTGAGTTAATCATTTCATAATGTGTAAATGTCATGAAATACCATGCTGTATCCCATAATGATGCACAAAATTATGTCAAAATAAAAGAAATGCTGTAAATCCACACAATTCATGTATATCAATGCTATTATATCAAACATAATGACACATAATAAAACTAGCTAAAACTAGCAGTTTACACAAAATAATCTTAGAAACAATTAGATAAGAGTAGCTACCATAGCTAAATACATATATGTAATGATTTTATCTTCTAAAACAATCAGGTTTCTATCACCAACACTGAAGATCCTTCTATATTACCTCAAAATGTATCACTTCTTTCTTCTAACACTCAAACACAAGCAGAATTCTGTGCTTTTCTTGCAGCAATAGCTATTACAAAATCTTAACCTCATCAAGAAGTTCAAACACAAAAAGAAATGACCAAGCTCAATAATCACGCTAAATATTTCACCTTCACAATTTAAAAGTACAAAGTTTTGAAAAAAAAAAAAGACTTAACCAAACTATAACCCCATAACATATTTTCTTCTATGACCCTGAAGATATGGCCCAAAAACCTCTGTGAAGAAATTACTAGTCACATTAGGGGATAACACACTATTTTAAATATTTTAATCCAAACAGTCAAATTGATACTAGCCAGCTGAATGCATATTAATATTACTTCATATCATCTTCATTTCTATATTAATTACAAGGGTAGAACACAGAAAATACAGACAGATAAAATACCTAAGAAGTAACACTCAATGCCATTCTTCATTAACAGCGATATAAAGCATATGACATTTCTGAGCCTAGCCCACCATACAAAATGATTTTAGTCAGAGACTAGCAAGTCTTCCAAGTAATTCCAAGAAAGTTCCACACTGGCACTAAAAGTATTAGTGTTACACAACAAGGAAGTGGAGGAAGTTAAATTAACTAAAGAAAATTCTTCCTTGGGGCAAAGTTGAAGAGAATAGTTGTACCAGTATTGACTTGATAGCAGCTGTGTTGTGATTTCATTTAAAAAAAAAAACAAAAAAGATAATATACGTCCTTCAAGAGTTACTTAAAAAATAAAAATCACAGATACAAGGAAAAAAAAGTACCTTTAGGTGACAAAAAACAAAAAGTCAGATTCCAACACCTCATTTTCAAATTTGTAGTCATACTGTTAGTTTGTCCAAAGTAGTTCAAACTTAAAAGTCTGTGCTACAGAACTGTACACATACGTTCTATTAAGGGCTGGATTAACACCAACACACTACTATACTTTGAATCCCAAATTATTTCCACTTACAGATAAAAGACAAGTTTGAGAAACAAGGTTAAACTCACACCTTGTACCAGTATTGACTTGATAGCAGCTGCATTGTGATTTCATTAAAAAAAAAAGATAAAATACATCCTTTAAGAGTTATTTAAAACATAAAAATTACAGATACAAGAAAATAAAAAGTACTTTTAGATGACAAAAAATAAAAAGTTGAATATCCAACACCTCATTTTCAAATTTACAATTATACTGTTAGTTCGTCCAAAGTAGTTCAAACTTAAAGTCTGTGCTACAGAACTGTACACATACGTTCTATTAAGGGCTAGATTAACACCAACACACTACTATACTTTGAATCCCAAATTATTTCCACTTACAGATAAAAGACAAGTTTGAGAAACAAGGTTAAACACACACATAAATCCTACCAAGAAAAGCTTTTTCTTTAAATTTTAGTTTGATTTAAAAATAAAACAGAAATAAACTTCAAAATAAATCACAGTATTTTCTACTTAAATATAACTTAGTAAAGCCTTCAGTAAATGTCCAAGTATTAGCATACACTGTCACTGACTTTAGATACTCAAATTAAACGAACCACTCTTTCACTGGTCTGAATGAATAGAAGCCTGGTAAAACAAATACCAATGAGTTTAAAAATATAAACCCCTCCCAGATGGAAGGGAGGGACTCAGAAGTTCAATACCCAGCTCTTTAAAGAAAATGACAGCTAAAATCTTTCTGGATACAGATTCTAATATAGATTTCATTATTCAAATTGCCCCACATAGTACTGGAAAAATATGAAGCAATTTCACAAAAATCACAAATTTAGTGGAACAATTTAACTGATACATAAATAAGGATTTACTAAAAAAGGCTTCCAGGGGTGATTTTAAATCAAAGTTTTAAATATAAAAGATGTCTTGTGTTGTTTAATCTTCCCAAGTTTCCAATGCTCTTTACTCTACAGTTACAGATTTGGCTAAATTCCGTGGGAAATCAACCTGCAAAAAATAAGATTGAGAGATTACACAGATTTAGGGAAAGGAGCTTGCTATAAATATTCTATTAAGAGCCAGGCTTGGTGGTTATAACCCCAACTACTCAGAAGGCTTTGCAGGAGGATCACTTGAGCCAGAAACTTTAGGTCAGCGTTGGTAATAGCGGCAAGACTTTCAAATAAATACATACATACATGCATACATAAATAGCAACTTATTTAAAAGTATTACAGGTAGGCCACACAGTAGTGCATGCACACCTCTAATCCCATTTAGTCAGGAGGCTGAGACAGTATTACAAATTCTTGGGCAATTAGTGAGGCTATGTCTCAAAAAAAAAACCTTTTTTTTTTAATTCTATCTTTAAAAAATTCCAGTGTTGGCCAGAGAACTCAGTGGATTAAAGCACCTATTTCAGCAGATGCAGGGACAGGGACAGGGATTCGATCCCTAGTGTAGTGTGCCACCCCAACCCTGGGGCACACTGAGATAGCGGAGACTGGGCGTGGTGTCACACACCTATAATCCCAGCACTTGGGAGGCTGAAAACAGGAGTATCACTTTAAGTCCAATCTGTGTAGTGAGACCCTATAGACCCTGTACTAAATACATAAAAATAAAATTCCAAAATGATAGGAGGGTAACAATGGTTAATACATTGTATATTATTATCTTTAGTCTTCAGTTAGTACAAGATTATCAGCATCTAATTGTTCAAACAATATTAGCACAAACCTATCTTTTCTTTTTTTTTTTTTTTTTTTTTTTTGGCAGAACCAAGGATTGAACTCAGGCCCCTGGGCTTGCCAGGGAAGTACTTAATCCACTGAGCCATCTCCCCAGCCCCTTTTCTCTTTTTCTTCTTAAACCTATCTTTTCAATGAACTAAGAAAAATTAGTAGTGTAATTATCTTAACTATCTTCTTAACTATATGTATTTTTTCCTTTCACTTATCCCTCCCTTTTTTTCTCCATTCCCCCAACCCAGTTTGTGTTTCCTTTTGAAGTTTCTTCCTATTTTACAGTATCTGTTATACATTTTGGATCTTATTTACTCTCAACATTTTAAAAGGAACTAGGGACAGCAGGCATAGACCTCAAGTTTAATCCCCAGTACTGCAAATCAAAAAAAAAAAAAAAAAAAAAAAAAAAAAAAAAAAAAAAAAAAAAAAAAAAAAAAAAAAAAAAAAAAAAAAAAAAAAAAAAAACAAAAACAATAACAACAACAAACAAGAAAATCTACACAATATAATCAAATATTGTGCCTTAACAAAATCTGAAAAAGAATTCTAAAGCTTCCAATACATGTAGTAAGAGATGCTTTGGCTCGGGACAAGGTGGCAGCCCTCATAAGAAATACTATAAATATAAGAACAAAATGTTTGCCCAACCATTGAAGTCAACACCTAACTTATTAAGAGGCATACATTAAAAAAAAAAAAAAAAAAAGCTGGGCGTGGTGGCACATGCCTGTAATCCCAGCACTTGGGAGGCTGAGGCAGGAGGATTGTTGTGAATTCAAGACGAGCCCGAGCTACAAAGTGAGCTTAAGGCCAGCCTGAACTGTATAGTGAGACCCTGTCTCAAAAAGACAAAAAAAAAAAGAGGCATACATTAAGAAAACAGATAGGTTTTGCTCAATCTAAAGGTGACTCTCCAAAGTTCACTCAACTGCTATGGGTAAGAAGACATGGGATATAACACAAATCTTTGGCCTATAAAAAGATAATAGAGGGCTAGCCAGACAACTCAGCAGATTAAAGCGCCTTCTTAGACACAAGGACCAGGATTCAATCCCTGGTGTGCTGTGCAGGGTCCCGCCCCTTGCGAGCACCGAGACAGCAATTGAGACTGGGTGGATGCGGCGCATGCCTGTAATCCCAGTGCTTGGGAAGCTCAAAACAGGAGGATCACTACAAGTCCCATCTGTGTAGTGAGACCCTGTAGATCCTGTACTAAATACTTTTAAAAAAAGAAAAGACAACAGATAACAGGTACATATTTGATGGATTTTTCAAATGCTATTGTTAAAAATTTGGAGGGAAAAATATCAAATGTACCCAGGTAAAAAAAACCATCCCAAAGTTTGTGCAGTAGTACATCACTTACATCATAGCCTCTCAGCACAGCAAGATGGAAAGCCAGCAACTGTAAGGGGATCACACTGAGAATGCCCTGCAAGCAGTCCACTGAGTGGGGTACCTTGATTGTTCTTTTTGTATTCTTAATAGTCTCAGTATCTTCCTTATCACAAATTACCACAGGGCGCCCCTGGGAAAGAAAATCAGACACAATCTTAAAGGAGCAAATGTGAAACTATATAGCATAAGAATGTGAAAGTTCTGTACTGCACAATCCACATACAGCCTCACTGATGGATACATTTAAACTCACACTCATTGGGGGCCAGGGAAATGGTTCAGTAGAGCAAGTGCTTGCCTGGCAAGCACAAGGGCCTGAGTTCAATGCCCAGTTCCACCAAAAAATTAAAAATAAATAAATAATTAAATTCACACTCATCTCACTCAGGCAGTGAAGGAAACAAAAGCTTTGTGAAATTCAATAATCCTTAAATTCAAACTAAGAAATTACAGGCTTGGAACTTGAATGCAGGTGCTCTTAGGAAATGGTATCTTTTAGGAGTCATACATATAATTAATCTAAAGAAAATTCTATTAAAAACAGCATTCATAACACTAATGTAAAACTGTTAAGCTTTATTCTGAAATAACTACTTAAGAATATTAAATTAATAGGAAGCAACACATGCTATTTAAAAAAAAAAAAAAAAAAAAAAAAAAAACAGAATTTAGAAACCAGGAGTTTCAGTCTCAATCTTGATTTCAGTTTTGACCACGGAAAGTCCCTATCTTAGAGATGACCAAGTTTCAGCCTGGTTCCATCTATGAGGAGATCTATGAGCTAGATCCTGTCAAAACCCTAAACCTCACAGACCTCAAGAGCTGTATTCCAAAGCAAAAGAGTTATCAAATGTAAACATGTTTTGTAAGTCACCTATCTGGCACTGGTCTATCTAAAATTCAAATAAGCACTAATTGCTGTAGAGGCTGACAGAAGATCACCACAAGTAGACCTGTACCAAATAAATAAATAAATTTTTTTAAGAAATTAGGGGCTGGGGAGATAATTCAGTAGTCTTAAGTGCTGGCCTGGAAAGCAAAAGGACCCAGGTTCTATCCCCAGTACCGCATGCAACCCTGGGCATGCCACACTAGCCACCGAAAACTAGGCACCATGGTGCGCACCTATAATCCCAGCACTGGGGAGGCTGAGACAGGAGGATAACTACAAGTCTGACCTGTGTAGCAAGACCTGTACTAACTAAATAAATTATTTAAAATTAAAAAATAAATAAATACTAATATCTCAACACTTAACCCCAAAGTGTCCTGACAGTCACCCCTAATTCACCTGTCGAGCGACCACCTGCTGAAGAGCATTCTGACATTTGGCGTAAGTGTGATCTCTCATAATGATCATGATGACAGGCATCAACTTATCCACCAAGGCTAGAGGGCCATGTTTCAATTCGCCAGCAAGGATGCCTTCCGAATGCATATAAGTAATTTCTTTGATTTTCTAATTAAAAAGAACCAAATAGAGCTTCAGAACATTTTCAGAATTCTATCTTCAAGTAAATATTACACAAAACATCTGATATATAAAGTTACAATTTATACAAAAGTGTTAAAAGGCCACTGGTCTATAAATAGTTAGCAGATCATTATTTCTTTTTTTTTTTTTTTTGTCTTTTTTGAGGCAGGGTCTCACTATGCAGCTCAGGCTGGCCTTAAGCTCACTTTGTAGCTCAGGCTGGTCTCGAACTCACAACAATCCTCCTGCCTCAGCCTCCCGAGTGCTGGGATTACAGGCTTGCGCCACCACGCCCGGCTCAGATCATTATTTCTGTAGTATCTATAGTATCTTTTTCCATAGTATCTACAATATAATACAGTATTTGGAAGTTTTAAAGTTCCACAAAGGTTTCAGATTATCTTGTATATTTTCATATTTCTTTGTAACTCTTCTCCCGCTTCCTAATTTAATCTTTCATATTTGGACAACACATAAACCCAGGTTATTTGCTAAATATAAGTTATCATACTAAAATGTACTGTTCCCGGTTTTTACTTTTGAATTAAGTTCTATGGCAACACCAATGAACACTAAACCAAATGAGAACTCGGAGAATCTATCCCTACCATCTTTTTCTTAATCTTGAATGAATAACTTAATCTTCATTTGCCAGGTACAAAAGCAAAACACTTGGAAGGGGGAAAAAAATGAGTACTTTAAGAAGTCCCACCTATTTCATTCATTCAGCAAGTATGGCTGAGGCTAGAGGTATTGCTCAGTGGCTTGCTTATGTAGCATGTGGAAGGTCCTGCATTGCAAAACTAAAGCAAAACAAAATAATGACTGTGCCAATCTATATGTTAACAGACTGAAAAATTAATTAAGTGAAAACATACCAGTGCCCCTTCAAGACAAGTAGCATAATGATAGCCTCTTCCCATTATCAGGACTGACTTTTGATGATATAGTTCTGTTGCCAATTTTTGAATTTCATCATCCATGCTTAGCACTTCCTTAATCAAATCTGATAAGAAATCAGAAAAATTTATGAGAAATGGATAATAAACCTAACAAAGAAACATAACAACAATATACTGGTAGCAATCAACAAAAGGTCAGTGTTTCAATTCTTCTGCAGTATTACCAAGTGATTCAACATATGGCAGTGAAAGTAAAAAGATCTTACTAATCAGCTTCAAACGTAAGAAGAGAGCCAGGTGAGGTGGCATACAACTAATATCAGCACTTAGGAGGCTGAACAAGAGGATTGCTGTGAATTTGAGGCAAGCCTGGAGTTCAAGGCCAATCTAAACTGCATAGTGAAACCCTGTCTTAAAAAAAAAAAAAATACCAAAGAGACAGAGAAACTGACAAAGACAGAGACAGAGATGACAGAGACAGAGACAGAAACAGAGACAGAGACAAGAGACAGAGACAGAGCACACATTTTACTATTGCCCATTTCCTTTGAAAATAAAAGGACATGTAAATATTCTCATACCAGGCAGCCGTTTCAATCCAAGCATAATCTCTTTGCGTCTCTCTTGCATGGAGATTCTGTCATCACACATCATAAGAGCAAACATCACAAGGGACACAAACTGGCTGGTGTAGGCCTGAAATGCCACATGTAGGATAATGAACTGCAGTTCCATCTTTAAAAAAACTTGGAAATTTTAATTTTTAAATTCAGTTGAACCTTAATTAAGTACAAGGCTGGATGGATACCAAAAGAGGAAAGAGGAAAGGAGACAGAGAAGAAAGGAACAGAGAAATTCCTTGTTTGGACAGCAGTTGTGGCCCATGCCTGTAAGTTCTAGCTGGCCTGTGAGCATCCATTCTTGACTGCCTGCTCTACAAATCTTGGTTTTGCTCAGAAAGTTACATTGCCCAAGCTGCTCTCGCATTCATCAGCTCAAGTGATCCTCCTGAGTAGTTCGGACTATAGGTATTCACCACCATGCCTGGTTAACATGCAAAACTTGAATCCAAAACTTTTCCTGGTGGCCAAGGAGATAGGTCAATAGAATAAGCACTTGCCTGGCAAGCCCAAGGTCCTGAGTTCAATCCTGGTTCCACAAAAAAATTTTTTTTTCCTTCATGCTTGTTGAGCATTTATATTCCTTCTTTTGAGAATAAATGTTTTTCATTTTGGGCTTTCGTCTTTTGGGTTTTGACTTTAAGAAAGCCTCAAACATTGTTTCAAGTACTTTTCCTGAGTTGGATTAAAATATTTTCTTATTTAATTTTTATGTACTACTTAAGCTTAATCAGCTAAACATTTTAAAATTCTTACATTGTTTTGATCCATTTTATCTCTTACATTTTCCTTCAGTCTATCTGAAATTAATTGTACTGAAAGTATTACTGCTTTTATTTTATATGTAGCTAATTTCCTCTCCATCTTCTATTGGTTCATGACATTTTCTATACTCTGAGTCCTAGATATACTAGACTTCTGTTGAAGGACTACTGACTTTGTCTCACAGATCTATCATTTCTTTAAAAAAAAAAAAAAAAAAAGTCAGTCTTCCCATCCAGAAATATACTCAGTAGTGCCCCAAATTTTCTGATCAAGGAGATTATGGGGCCACAGAGGAATGTGACCGATGATGTACAGTGCCTAAGGAGAGTCACATGGAGAGAAAACTTTCTCTCAGCAAATTGGTCAAGCAATGACCATAATTCATCCACAAGGATGACACTGACAAGGGATCTACAAAGAGTGGTACAAGGTTATAGGATAAACACTGAGGGTACCTGACTAACCTTGTCCGATACAAAAGTTACATTTTTTGTTATAAAAAAATGCTTTAACTTAGTCTTAACCATCCAGCAGAAAAGTATAAAAATGGAGGTATATAAATACTATAATGAGCTGTGAATGGCTCAAGTCAACAAATTTTGTGGATAACCCACTTCTATTGTGGACTGCTGATCTGTGTTGGATAGATTTATTTAAATATATATATATATATAAAATTAGCCATCCATGTTGTGAAAGTCTATAACATATGTACTGTTGTATGATACCCTGTTTATGTCATTTGTTCTCTTTGTTTTTGCTTCTATTTTTCACTCAAATTAAAATACAAATAAATAAATTTTTTTAAAAAACAGAAATATAGCACTTTCATCAATCTGTGCTAGAAATTTAAGGCTATAAAACAGTATGGTTTTTACCCTAAAGTATTTATGGACTATTTATGTGTTTCTTCATTAAGTTATTTTGACTTGGTTTTTATAAGCTATGAAAAGCAGAATTCCCCTCTAGCAGATATCTCCATAACTACTTTTCAAGTAAATATTCAGTTTATAAAGATTTTGTTTTACATATAGTGCTTACTGAACGTTTGCTTAATTTTTGGTTTCAAGACAAGGTCTCACTGCTAGCCATAATCTAGGTTAACCTGAAACATAAAAATGTTCCTCTAAACAATCAATGGCTTAAAAAGATATCAGAACTACTCTCTTTTTAAGCCAATGATTGTTTAGAGGAACATTTTTATGTTTCAGGTATTTGAAGATTTATATTTTTATTATTAAGGCATTAGGATTACTGAGTATAAGAGGCTACAGTATCAAGGAATATACAGTAAGCTTTTGTGTGATTTTAACTTTAGGATATACTAATTTTCTTTTTTTGGGGGGGGGATAGAACCGGGGATTGAACCTAGGCCCTTGCAATTGCCAGGGAAGCACTTATTCTATGAGCCATCTCCCCAGACCCAGGATATACTAATTTTTATATACTGAATTACCATTATTTTTCATGGATCACTTTATGAGTAAGTACTTTTCTATCATAATTTAGATGAGGGCTAGGAAGATGGCTCAATGGAATAAGTCCTTCCCTGGCATAATTTAGATGAGACTCCCTCAAAATAAAATGAGTCTACAATGTTCTTTATCTTCCCAACAGTTAAATCAATCCCTCTATTTTTCCCTTGCTGCTCTTCCATAACTACTGAGTATGCCAAAAACAATGTATACGTACTTTAGGAAGAGAAAAATAATACAAGGAGCCACAGAGCTCAACGGTCTAAGTGCTGACCTAGGCAAGTGCAAGGACGGGGATTCGAACCCTGATACTGAAACCACATGCAGCCCTACCCCAGGCACGCTGAGCCGGCCACATGACGCACACCTGTAACCTCAGCATTGGGCAGGCCGAAATACTAAATACATAAAATTAAAAGAAAAGGAAAAATAGTATGATATTTTTCTTAATAGATAGTGTTACTCTCATATGGGGGAACCTAGAAGATCTCATATATCACAGAAAACCCACTATACTGCCAGCTCTTAAAGAAGAAACTGAAAATGCATGTGCAGTAATTTCAACGACCAAGGTTATCTAAGCAGCGGTTCACCATATTAATAGATGTCTAGAACCTAATGACCAGTAATTTAAGCACCTCCTGTGAAGGCCAAACATAACATTAATCTCATGATGTCTTAATAAATTTAGTATTAAAGTAGTTCAACAAGTTTTCCTTGTTTAATATAAACATTTTTGGCGAACTCTCTATTATTCACAGATAACACTGAACATTGTTATCTTCAAACCATTTACTCAGAGTACAAGACATCAGCATTTAATTGTCCAAACAATACTAGTACAAACCCATCCCTTCAAAAAACTGAGAGAAATCGGCAGCGTAAGTATCTTAACTATCTTTTATATACACATATATATATTTTTCCAGGAAAATGTTGACTCTGAACTTTTAAATTACGATTTTCTTTTAATTTAGCCAAAAAACAAAGTTACATGAGTATATATATATTTTTTTAATTCAACAAAATGAGCACTACAGTGAAAATATGTAGACAGCACTGACTTTTTAGGTCCATTAAATCCTATAGAAATATCAAAATGTCTATAAACTGACATTATGAGAAAGTCAGTAATACTCTGCCAGTCCTGATCTGGTCAGGTCAAGAATTTGTAAGCAAAATCATTGCAGAACCCAGGGGTCAGAATCAATGACAACTTGTTTGACTCGCCATTAACAAATAAACCATATCTACCATTTAGAACAGTCTACTAAGATCTCAAAACTTACTTAAAATAACCCCATGCCCAGAATGTCTAAGGCAGCTGAAGAAAATAAAATTAGTTTAAAAAAAGAGAGAACTCAGGCTTTCACAGAGAGCAAACTGGTCAAGCAATGGCCGTGACTCATCCACATGGCTGACACTGACAAAGGATCTACAAAGTGCGGTACAGGGCTACAGGATAAACCCTGAGGGGACTTGACTGACATCATCAGATAAAAGTTACATTTTTTGTTATATAGGCCTTGCTTTATCTCAGTCTTAACCATCCAGCAGAAAAGGACAAAAACAAGGTATATAAAGCCATAAGAATATGCTGAGCTACAAATGGCTCTAGTCAACAACTTCTTTGGATAACCCACTACTATCGTGGACTGTGTTGGATTGTTTCACTGAATTCAAGCACTTATAATAATTGAATGACAATAGAATACCCATCTCTGACAGGACTAAAAAAAAGGGGGGGGGATACAAAGGAAGGACCATTCTGTGTTTGTATAAATAGTGCAGTTAGGATAAATATGCAGTACTTTTGCATAATTAGAAGAAAGATTTGCACTAATAGTGTTTGGACAGGATATCCTGTCTGCTTCTCGTACTATGGATAACCACTGGGAAGATAACAATGTAAAAAGTAGGGCCAGGGAGATGGCTCAGTGGAATAAGTGCTTCCCTGACAAGTGCAAGGGCCTGAGTTCAATCCCCGGTTCTGCCAAAAAAAAAAAAAAAAAAAAAAAAAAAAAAAAAAAAAAAAAAAAAAAAAAAAAAAAAAAAAAAAAAAAAAAAAAAAAAAAAAAAAAAAAAAAAAAACAATGTAAAAAGTATTAATTATTGAAGCTGTATTATAATTTAGCTTTAAAAAAATAGGTATGCAAAAAAAATAGGTATACAGCTATATTCTCTTAATTCTGTGAACAGAGGCATCTGCTCTAATAGTGTTTGAAAATAGACTATAATTTGATTTGAAACTGTCTCATTGTTATTTGTTCTTCAATAAAATTATGGAAAAAGAAAAAGAATGGGGAGATGGCTCAGTGGAATAAGCGCTTCCTGGCACCATGCCCTCAAGTGGGCCGCATCCCAGATCTTGATGTAAGTGGTTTATCCTCCCATGTGTTCCTACCATGACATTCCACCCCTGCCAGAAGCACAGTACAATGAGACTGCCTAATTTTGGACTGGAACCTCTCAAACTATAAGCCAAAATAAGCCTTTTTCTACATCAGTTAATTGTTAACTGTATTTTGTTAACAGTAATATGAACCTGTCTAGTATAACATTGCAACTTCATATAAATTTATACTTATTTCAAGGTAAAAAAATTTTTTCAAAAGGACTTGAAAATAACTGATATGCATAATAACATGTATGAAACTTAAAAACTTTATGCTTCACAGAAAAAGCCAGATACAAAAGGCATGTATTATATAATTCCATTGTATAATATGTCTGGAAAATGATATCATACAGCAAAAGAAAGCAATCACTACTGGGCATGAAACTACAGGTTAGGAGTATGAATTAACAGGGGGCAAAAGGGATTGCCCCATCATGCTACTGAATTCTTAATCTAAAACTAGACTGTGGTGATAGCTGCAGGGTTAAATAAATCTAAAACTATAATGAAATCAGTGAATGTCATAGTATGAACATTAAAACTTAAAAAAAAAACTAATGGTGCATCTAAATGGTACATATTTGGGTATTTGCATACAATTATTTTAACAATGTATATTTGCAAGTTATAAAATGTTGAGAATTCAAGGTCTCATAAACAATAGAATTAGAAAACAACTCTTTCTTGGCAGCTCACAGTTCTAGAAACATTTTATAAAATTT
Organism: Ctenomys sociabilis; assembly: GCA_004027165.1. Lineage (NCBI taxonomy): Eukaryota > Metazoa > Chordata > Mammalia > Rodentia > Ctenomyidae > Ctenomys > Ctenomys sociabilis. Next base: position 18,531 of record PVKA01032518.1, read on the forward strand.
GAATTGTCTTTTATCCCACAGACACCAGGATGAAACTCTTGTTTCACCATATGAATAAAGGAGCTCTGGTATTCCAACCTCACCAAAGTTGTCCAGGCACTGTTCCCTAAATCCATAGCTGCTGTATCCATTTAGTCACAGGATGGAAACCCAATCACAAACACTGCCCATGTTAAATTACTATATAGAGAAAAATGAATGATCAGCTCTTCAGAAATTATAGTGACATTAATACCAAACTACCCAAGAAGAAAAACTCTTACATTAGAATCAGAGATTTTTCAACCAAAAAATTTACCATGAGATTTGCACAAAGAAATTCAAATGTGACTACATAGAAGTCAACATTATCTCCCACAAGCTTTTAATTAAACTCAAAACCACCAATACCCAAGTATCTAATCAGATAAATAGTAAAGAGTATTATCTTTAAGCAGAAAATACTATTTATGGAGAAATCTTTTCCATTTGTACTACTAAGATTCCAATGTTTACCATTACTAAATTTATGCACATCCCAATTTCTAAGAAAGAGCAAAGTAGTTTTACTAAGCCTAATGAAATTCCTTAAATATTCATAAAGAGAAACAGACACTGTTATACTCATTTTTTAATTTTTTAAAAAATCTTTGTTTTTGGTAAGGGAGATGGCTCAGTGGCAAAGCACTTCCCTGGCAAGCGCAAGCGTCTGAGTTCAATCCCTAGTTCCGCAAAAGAAAAATCTTTGTTTTTTAACTGCCATACTTTACACCAAGGAATATTCCTATATATAAACTATCAAAAACAGTATGTGAATTTTAAGACATTTATAAGAAACTAATCTATAAAAATATGAAAGAAAATTACCTGAATTAACTAATTATTTCTAATCTGTCGCATTTCTAATTCCCAACTACCTTAATAAAAGTAGCAAGGTTTAAATGATGAATGGGAATATTTAGCAGAGACCTTTTAAAAGTGGAACTACTTATTTCTCCCTATTAAACAGATTGGAACAAGGAAAAGAAGATTATAGTCCTGTACCTTTTATTCTTTATTTATCCTTAAGTATTACAATATTTACAAGATTAATAAAATATGAGTTACATACTGCTCACAAATAAAAAACATGACACATAGTGGTCTAGAAACTAGTCTGTTTCACCAATATGGTGATTACATTATCATTAGAGACAGAAGTTAAAAACTTACCTTGGTACTGGCCACACCAATCTCAGGACCAGCATTAATATGAACTCCACAATCTGTCTCCCTCGATATAGAACTGCCAACTGTATTTGTGATTCCCACAGTTAAAGCTCCTCTCTCCTTACAGTAACGAAGACCCATCAGGGTATCTGCTGTTTCACCTGTGTAAAAGGTACCAAGGAAGTAACATGCTGAGTAGATTCAGCCTTTGTTGCCTTTTGTGAAAAAATAATGTTTCACATAAAGCATAAAATATATTAAATTATAAACTTTTACTAAGAGCTTTTCTAAGATTTTTTTTGTTTTTTAAAATTCAGCTGTTGAGACTATAGTCATTATTATTACTAACTCTTAAAGATTGTAGCATTAAAGTAAATCTGTATCACCTGTAATACCAATTTCTTTACACACCAGTTTTTGCCCAAATATGCTAGAATTATTAGAATAAAATTAGTTCCTTTTCCTTCATACCTGACTGACTAATGAAAAAGCAAACATCATCTCGAAAGACTGGTGTGTTTCTATCCAGGAAATCACTGGCTAGTTCCACCATCACTGGCAACTCAGTCAGCTCCTCAAGAACCTGACGTGTCTGCAGAGAAAAGATAATATGGTCATCCAACTTGTCTTCAGATACTCTTTTGACTGAACTTCTTGGAACTCAACTGATAGTTTTCACTTTTTCTGATCATAATAATTATGCATAAAGTTAAAAAATATAAATAAATTTAAAAAATCAGACCCACATGTGTAAATATTGTATTGTCTCCCTAGTGTAAGAACCTGAAAGAATAAATAAAACCTGAAATGTATAGTAGTTATAGTAAAATGGAAAGAAACTGAACCTAAGAATTAAACAGTGACAATGAGAGAAAAGAGAAAAGATAGGAAAAAAGAAGGGAAGAAAAACATGCAGGGGTCAGGAAGATGGCTCAGTACAATAAATGCTTCCCTGGCAAGCACAAGGACCTGAGTTCAATCGCTGGTTCTGCCAAACAAAAAAAAATACAAGAATATGTACAGGATGGCTGAGATGATTGTACTAATAATTTCTATCTGTTGTTCGGAAACAGCAGTTAATGTTTTGAATTTTCACCTTAACTAATTCTGTATGCTATCATCTATGATCTGAGCAACTTCATCGAGGACAGCAATGTGTAATACAAAACCCATGGTTTAGGATCTCATCTTGGTCTTCTAGATGTGTACCATTTCTAATGTCTTATCAATTATTATACTCTATTTAAAATAAACTTAAAAAAAGACAAGAAAAAACATTAAAATTTCTTGAAAGTGTTAATATTCAATTATCTGTCCATCTTACACAACTATATGTTAATTTGAGCAACAGATTTAATAATAAAAATAGATAATATAACAAGCACTATTAGCTATTCCTACTTTGAAAATCTGTAACATATTGTGTATGCTGTCCTGTCTTATCTTTTGTTTTTGCTTCTGTTTTTACTCTTCAAAATAAAATTAAATTAAAAAAAATAAAAATCCCAATATCCAATAATAGTATTTATTGTTAATTTTTTTTTTTTTTTTTTGGCAGAACCAGGGATTGAACTCAGACCCTTGTGCTTGCTGGGGAAGCACTTCTTCCATTGAGCCATCTCCCAGGCCCTGTTAATGTTTTAGTACCAATATCATTAGACAACTAGGATTGCAAATATTCTTACAACTAAAAAACACACTCATTATTACTTTGAGAAGGAGACAAAATATTGTTCCAGTTGAAATTTCCATGTCACCGGGTATATTTGAGACAAGTAAGGAATGCTAAGCAAACCCCAAAGCCTCTTCTCATTTAAGCAGGCCTGCTCCCTAGTCTAGGATGGTACAGCCCACTTTCCTCTCAAGACTCTCATGCAGTCAGCTGCAAGTAGTCTATCTGTATATATAGAGTTGGATATAGTAGATCTTCTACTGATAAATCATTCAAGCAGTCATTAATCTCTAAACCCCTTTCTGATTTTTACAATAGTAAATATGAAAAGATATGTTTTAACCTAAGACAGTTTTACATGATGTGTTCCCAGAGGACTACTACTGGTCTGCAGGTATCCTCCAATAGCCAATATAACATAATTTAAAATTTATAAGCCACTTACTGCTACTCCAGCATGGTAACTTGTTCCACAAGCAATAAGAATCAAACGTCGACACCTTTGGATTTCTTTAATGTGATCCTTCAAACCACCCAAATTCACTAAAATATAAATTAGCACATATAATTATTTAGTGAAGAACAGTATAACGTAGGCAATCACTTTTTATGGCTGTCTACCACAAAAAATGAGAAATATTGCTATTTTAAGAATTCATATTACTTTTGGGAAGCATAGATCTCCTCTGTTATAAAAGTAAATTCATTGGTTACAACTTAATTGCTCTCCCTAAACTAGTAATTAATCTTAGTCACACCAGAAGCACACACAACTACAGTGTTTACTGTGTTCTTTATTTCAGTCACTTTTACATTGTTTCTTTCAATTAAAAGTTATTTTAAGCCAGGCATGGTGGCACAGCCCTGTGATCCTCAGCACTCTGGAGATTGAGGCAGAAGGATCATTTTGAGTTCAAGACCATGGACTACAAAGTGAGTTCAAGGACAACCTGAACTGCATAGTAAGACTGCCTCAAAAAGACAAAGAAAAAAAAAGTATTTTAAAAGCAAAACAATAGGGATGTGGTTAATCAGCAAATGCTAAAGGCTGCAGTTTAGAAAGAGGCAGACAATAAAAGAGCACAAGAAAATTATTCTACATCTTAGCTTCATAAAGATCAGGATTATGACTAGAGTGTAGAGGTTTGCCAAAACAGAATTCTGACTTGTGGCTCAGTGAAGCAGAATAAAGAATGCAGAAACAAACCCAGGCATACTCAGCTACCTTATCTTTGACAAGGGGGCTTATCTTTGACAAACAGCCTCTTTAACAGTGCTGGGAAAACTGGCAACCTGCATGGAAACCTACACCTCTCACCATGCACTAAACAAAAATAAAAATGAATCAAAGAACTAAATACTAGAATAAAAGCAATCTGCTGGAAAACTAAATAGGTAAATCGGTACAGAGGAAGACTGACTTTCGGAATAGAACCTCAGTTTCAAAAAAAATAATACCATGAATCAATAAATGAAATCACATCAAATTAAAAGATTTCTGCTCTGCAAAGGAAACAATAGTGAAGGGACAACCTACAGAATGGAAAAAAAAAAAAATCGAAGATCTGAAAAAAATTAGCCCCTACCCAAAGTTAAAGATCCAATCAAAAATTGGTCATCTGAAATGAATAAACAATTCTCAGACTTGGAAGGACAAACAGCCAATAAGTACGTGAAAAAATGTTCTACGTCACTATTTGAGAAATGCAAACTAAGGACCGATGGGATAGTTCAGCAGACTAACCACCTGCGTTGGCAAGCACAGGGACCAGGGTTCAATCCCCAGTCCCACACGCTGCACCAGCCTGGCCCCAGGGTGTACAAAGCAGGTGACCAATCCAGCTGTGGTGGTACACGCCTGTAATCCCAGCTCTGGAGAGGCTGAAAAACAGGAGGAACACTACAAGGTGGGCTGCGTAGCAAGACCCTCTACTACATATATATATGTATGTATGGAAAAAAAAGAAATGCAAGCTAAAACAACACTGAGCTTACATCTCATTCCAGAGGGCTGGGGAAATAACTCAGTGGAGTAAGTGCTTGCCTGGCAAGCGCAAGGTCCTCAGTTTGATCCCTGGTACCACCAAAAAACAGAAATCTAATCTCATTCCACAAAGAATGGCTATCATCAAGAAATTAACCAACAACAAATGCTGCAGAGGCTGTGTAGAAAAAGGAAACTTCTACATGGTTAGTGGAAGTGTGAACTGGTAAGATCATTATGGAAATTAGTATGCAGAATTCTCAAAAAACTGCAGCTTGAAATTTCACTTGACCAAGCTATTGGTCTTCTCCATATCTTCCCCAAAGTTAAAAACATCATACCAAGCCAGATGTGCTAGTGCACACCTGTAGTCCCACCAAGTGAGAGGTAGAGGCAGGTGGATCACTGCAGGTTCGAAGTTGGCCTGGGCTCAAAGTGAGTTCAACTCACACTGAAACTTTATCACAAAAAAATAAAAAAGACACCATACCACAGTGATGTTTGCATGCGCTTATTTATAGCAGTACAATTTTGGAAGCATCTTATATGTCCATCAATAGAGGAATGGATTAAAAAAAAATGTACCTACACTCAATGGAGTACTACTCTGTCATAAAGGATAAACTTTGGGTGTATGGAGGAAAATGGACCTTGAAACCATGTTTTGTTTTATTAGTTTTGTTTTTCTTTGAGACCATAGTGGTAAGTAAAATAAATCAGACACAAACTTGAAGATCATGATTTTTCTTTTATGACAAAATACATTTAAAAAGTACAAAATAACAGACAATAGGAAAAAAATGAGAAAAAAGTTATTGTAATCTAGTATGGCTGATGTATCTAAAGGTATGCCTTGATTTAGTATAACTGTCTTAATGCGTTTTATACATTTTTGGATGTTAATCTGCGCATATGACAATTATTTTTTTATAGATTTATTTTTTGGTACCAGAAATCGAACTCAGGACCTTGCACTTGCCTTGCCTAGCAGGCACTGTGCCACTGATCTATGTCCCCAGCTTCTGTATGTATAATTAACTTGAAAAGAATTTGTAAAATAAATGACTCTAATGCTAACAAAAAAAAAAAAAAATTTAAGGGGGGCTTAAAAAAAGAATTGAAATATGTTATATGTACCAATTCCCCACATCAAATGTAATCACTGTACTATGAACATATACTAACAGAAATTTTTAAATTCTTTAAAACTTGGAATTTTATCCAGAGGCTGAAGCAGGTAGATCACTTGAGCCCCATAGTTCAAAACCAAACTGAGCTACATAGCAAGATCTCATATTAAAAATAATTTCATATGAGATTTTCACATAAAAACTTTAGTGTTTCATTTTAAAGTTTTAATAGTGGGGGGTATTCTATTTTAAAATCAGAAAAATAGAAAATTAAAAAAAAAAGTGTCTGTCACTGGCTTTCCAAATAACTTAGAATTCAATCCAAACTTCTTTTTATGTCTTTCAAGCCTTCCCTGACCTGTTGCCTACTTCACTCTGACCTAATCACTTAGTGCTTCCCCTTACTCTGGCTGCACCATTCAGACAGCACTCATGCTGTTCTTTGCACTGCTCGCCTACTGGCAAAACTACTCATCAACCTTAGCATACATCACAAAGAAAGAAATCAACAATTCAAGGATGGATCAGGGTCATATTCAATATAAAAGTAGACTTAGGCAGACACGGGCAAGATTTGATCCCCTGTGTGCCGTGAGGGTGCCAGTCCTGCCCCCAGGGCACGCTGAGATGGCAACTGAAACTGAGCATGGTGGCATACCCTGTAATCCTAGCGCTCGGGAAGCTGAAAACAATTGGATCACTATGAGTCC